>VZSF01001705.1:85228-100327 GCA_013398295.1 Chionis minor
CCCCAACCCCCCCGCCCAGCACCCCACGAAGCTGTCAGAGCTGAGACCTGCTGCAGCCCGTGTCCCATTAAGCCCATTAAACCTCACCAACGGTTTCATCCGTACCCAGGGCTGGGTGGGTTTTCGTCACTGGGAATGGCCTCGACCCCCATCAAACCCTGCTGCGTGTGTTGAAATGGGTGATTTTAACAGCAAAGAGGGGAACTAGAGCCCTCAAAACCCCCCTCGGTGCTTGTGTACCCGTAGGTAGCACATCCCTAAATAAAATACATGCACCACTGTCCTCTTCTGGCTGGAGCCGTTATATTGCAGCCGCTTGCCAAGACCTGCAGGATCCTTTTTTTTTTTTGTTTTTCACGTGAATTTGCTGTGCACTGTCTCTCCCCGCTGCAGAGGATGGGGGGCCGACTTCTTCGGCAGCTCAGCCCTGGGTTTGGGCAGCGAGGGAAGGGGTCTGGGTACGGCCACCAGGTCTTGGGGATGACGGGGGGGCTGCGGTGGATCCCCCCTTCCCATCCTGGTGAGATTTAGCTCAATGTTGTGGCGTGCTGTAAAAACACAGTGTCTTGGGTAAAGCTGTGATACTTCCATCCCCCAGACAGGGGCACTGTTGGATTTAATTCCTAGCACAAGATATTTTGACTTTTTTCTTTGGTTTACGGTCCACTAAAGCTGCTCTGGGAGGGGCGCAAATTCCCCTGCGAGGCGAATTTAAGATTACTGACAGTGACTTTAATTTTCTTGGTCATTTTTTCAGAGGCACCCTTAGCCAGCGAGACCCGGTAACCACAGAGCAGATAGAAACCGCTGCTTTGGAGACACCAGCAAGCGCTTTTGGATGTTGCCAGGCTTTAGCTGCTGCAGGGACTTGATCTGGAGGCTCAGACGGAATAACCTGAGCAGGCAGAGCTGCTCCCTCCGGCTGCCGCCTGTGTCTCGGCAGAGGAAGGATGGGAGCAGACCTGCACCTCCCTCACCCGGTGTGAAGGGATGTTTTGGCAGCTCAACCCTCTTGCGTGCCCCGTGCCTCAGTTTCCCCATCTATAACCTCGCCTCGGGCAGAGTTTGGAGGCAATGAAGTGGTGCCGCGCTTGGCCTTACGACTCCGTAAAGCGGGAATGTTCACTTGGGATGGATGTTGCCTTATGCTCGTCTCCCGCACCGCACAGGAGGGAGCTTTCCCCTCCAACGAGGCTGGTTACAGCCAAGGCACCGGAGCCATCTCCTCGCTTCCTCCTGCCTGTCCCCATCGCGTGCAGGCAGAAGAAATGCCCCAGTGCTCAGCACTGGTGAGGGCACAGCTCGAGTGCTGTGTCCAGTTTTGAACACCGCAGTATTGGAGAGACATGGAGGCGCTGGAGCGTGTCCAGAGAAGGGCAACGGAGCTGATGAGGGGTCTGGAGAACAAGTCTTATTAGGAGTGGCTGAGAGAGTTGGGATTGTTCAGCCTGGAGAAGAGAAGGTTGAGGGGAGACCTTCTCACTCTCTACAACTCCCTGAAAGGAGGTTCTAGCCAGGTGGGGTCAATCTCTTCTCCCAAGGAACAAGCAATAGGACAAGAGGAAATGGCCTCAAGTTGTGCCAGGGGAGGTTTAGGTTGGATATTAGGGAAAACTTCTTTACCGAAAGGGTTCTCAAGCATTGGAACAGGCTGCCCAGGGAGGTGGTGGAATCGCCATCCCTGGAGGTATTTAAAAGCCGGGCAGATGTGGTGCTGAGGGACATGGGTTAGGGGTGGTTTTGGCATAGGTTTATGGTTGGACTGGATGATCTTGAAGGTCTCTTCCAACCCAAGTGATTCTATGATTCTATGAAGGGACCTAGTGGAGGTCCAAATTTCAGACTTTTCCTCTTGCTTCTCCATTTTTCCTTCCCTAGTTTGCAGGGGTGCTGAAGGAAGGGTATCACCACCCCCTCTTCCTCACTGCAGCCTTTTATTTTCCATCTGTGTCTCTTTTCTTCCCTGACTGTCTGAAGACAAACCATCTCCCTCTCCTTGGCCTCACGGCTGACCCTGAGGAGTGACACAGCCACGTCTATGTCCCCACACCGGTCCAGCAGCAGACAAGGTGGGTGAGCGCATCTCCTCCTCCCTTTGCTGCTGATGTGAGGGAGGGGATTCTGCCCCTAAGCTCCACTTGGGGGAGACCCCACCTGGAATACTGGGTCCAGCTCTGGGCGTCCCAACAGCAGAAGGACAAGGAGCTGTTGGAGCGGGGCCAGAGGAGGCCCTGGAGATGCTGGGAGGGCTGGAGCCCCTCTGCTGGGAGGACAGGCTGGGAGAGCTGGGGGGGTTCAGCCTGGAGAAGAGAAGGCTCCGGGGAGACCTTCCAGCCCCTTCCAGTTCCTAAAGGGGCTCCAGGAAAGCTGGGGAGGGACTCGGGATCAGGGAGTGGAGCCACAGGACAAGGGGGAATGGTTTTACCCTGGCAGAGGGGAGATTGAGATGAGATATTAGGAAAAAATTCTCTACTCTGAGGGTGGTGAGACCCTGACTCAGGTTGCCCAGAGAGGCAGGAGATGCCCCATCCCCGGAAACATTCCAGGCCAGGTTGGACGGGGCTTTGAGCAACCTGATCTAGTTGAAGATGTTCTGGCTTATGGCAGGAGGTTGGACTAGATGGCCTTTAAAGGTCCCTTCCAGCCCAAACTATTCTATGATACTATGATTTCTACCTTTTGGCTGATAGAAAATGGACAAGCAACGGCCCCTTCATGGAGGAGGCTGCTCTGGGCATTAAATAAGGGCTGGAGATGGATGCTTTGATGTCGTGGACGTTGCGGTGAGATGCCGCTCTCCCCAGGGAGGAAGCAACGGTGTGAGCAGATACGTGCTGTGGTCAGAGGTGGTGGGGAGAGTTTCTTATTACTGATACAGAATAGCCTGATTTCAGTGACCAGGAGCTGCCGTGACGTGGGACAGGGTTATGCAAACCCGCTGGGGAGGTGACAAGCCTGGAACAGGAGCCTGCCCGTCAGTGGGGCGGCGTGGAGTTGGGTGATGAAGACCCACAGAGTGGAACTTCATCAGGGTCAGCGTAGGGTCCCGGGGTGATTAGTGACAGTGTCTATGGCCAGCTTGATGAGGGGGTGGGGATCAGATTGCCCAACACTGCCCGGGCAGGAGGGATAGCATAGCACTGCCCGGTGAAATCAGAGTGGGCAGAGAAAGCGATCATGAAAGATTAGAGAAGGTGGGGGAGTGCTGGAGAAATGGGGCCTCGGAGCACGGGGATGGTGATGGTGATGGTGATGGTGGGGCCATCATCGTCTGGTTAAAGAGCTGGTCCAGGGACTGAGATGCTGCTCCCTGGTCCGTGGATGCTGCTCCCGGCTCATCCCGAAGTGCTCTTCAGCTCCTCTGTGTGTTGGGAATGGGATTGTGCCACAGCGTGAGGTCCCCAGCTCAACGGAATAGCAGAGGGTTAATGTGTATGAGCATTGTTAATGTGTTTGAGCATCCCTTATCTCCGCTCCTCTTGCTGATGGGAACAGCCCCAAAGCCCAGGGGCAGCATGGTGGGCTCCAAGATGCCAAACAAACCATGTGCTCCCAACTTCTTCTTAGGCTTCCTCTAAAAGCGTTGCGCGCGGGCTCAGGAACAGCGTTTAGGGCTCCGGGAAGGGGAGCGTCTGATGGGAAGGAGCCTGCTGGCTGCAGCATCGGGCAGGTACCGCAGTGCTGCCCACAAAACAGATGGGAAACGGAGCTCGGGAACGCCAGAGGGGAAATTGCTACCCCTGTGGAAATCGGAGCGGGTGGCAGTCCTGGCTTGACCGCAACCCAAACCTGCTGCCATGTTATCCTGGGTGGGGATGCACTGACAAGGCAGTGTCCGTGCCCTCCCTGGGCTTTGCTGAGCTGGGGCCGGTGGCCGAGTCACGCAGGATGGTCCCCAAACCTCCTTTTACAGAGTCAGTCTCAGCTTTCCCTTCTCCTGGTCTGGGTTTTTGGGGTGCTGGGGATCCCAGCTCCTGGGTGCGTGGTGCAACCCTCTCCTTTTTTTCCCCCACGGTGCTGTTTCCCAGCTTTCTCCTTCCCTCTCCGCCTGCCAAGGGACCTGCTGGACCGTGGCCGGCGCGGAGCTGCTGGTGCTTGGCTGCCTGCACCGCCGGCAGCTTGGGCTGCTCCTGCCAGAGCCGGGCAGATGGCAGGCAGGACAGGTCGCATCCTGAAAAACAGCCTAGAGAAAGCCACCCTGAGAAGCTTTTGTTTTGCTGCCCGGAGCTTCTCTTTCAGGTTGTTGGGTGTTTCCAGGGCATCGATGGGTGCAGGGGCAGCCCGGGTGTGATGGGGGAGGTGTCTGACCGTCTTTGGAGTGGGCTGGGGTGGCCAGTGGTTCCCAGTTTTGCCCTAGATGGATGTGGGCAGCTGAGATCCTGAGGGGCAGCTGGATCCTGCACTGCAGCTCTCAAGCTTTCATTGATGAGCAAAACACACGTTAAGTCCCACAAAGCAGGAGGTTAAAGGAGAAGAACGAACCAAGTGGGACAGAAACCAGGGAGAAAGGAGGTGGTGGAGATGGCAGGGTGCAGCAAGGAGGGAGAAACACAATCCACCCCAGTGGGTACATAATTTATTTGCCCATTAGCAATTAATAAGCTGGCCTTTTGTATCAAGTCTACCGACGTCCTTGTAACAACTTCAGGCCTTTCTGTGGAGCATCACCCTTTCTGGGTGTTCCTGTGCCACTTGCCATGCTAACATGATTCTTGATATGTCCCGTGCCTTCGTTACCACCATTCAGCTGAACGAGTAATTAATGAGATTCCCCATTACTGCAGTGTAACTGTAACCTCCGTACTACCCGTGAGGTAGTACCATCTCCTAGGGCTACTGGGCATGCATGGCTTTGGGTGGTGCTTAAAGGGTAAGGTAGGTCTTTGGGCTTCCTTGTGAGTTGGGTTAAAGCAGAATGGCCAAGCTGATGGCTTGGGCAAGCCATGGACCTCTCCTTCCACCACCCGCTGTTTGTGGTTACTGCAGGATTAGACACGGTACCTGATACCAAGATGCAGATTGGCTCAACGTAGTGAGGAGAAGTGGAGAAGACTCATCTATCCTGGTCAACAAACTCACAGCTACTCTGCAGCCTCCGGCCTGTACCTTCCTCCCATCCTCCTCACCATGGGCTTAACCAGTCCCATGTATTCTTAGGATAAAGATGACCAGGACACCACACCATAGGCCTGGAAGGACCCATCAGAGCAACCAAAGTCTCCTACAGTTGGTTCCTGGTGGCTCAAGGAACAATGTGGGTCTTTGCTAATGGGAAGACCCTTCTGCGACCTTGGGGTGCACCACCTCTTCCCTGGCATTGCCATCTGCTGCTGCTCAGAGCTGACTATAGGGCCATTTTTTGAATTTGCCCACAGTGTGGGGTGCTTGGTGCCTCCTGGCAAACCCCTTGAAAGGCTCCCAGGGCCTCCCTGGGATATGAAAAGCCCACAAGTCACCCAGTCCCCAAAGTATTGGCCTTGTGTCCCTTAGGCATCACCCAGGGAAGAGTGGTGAGGCCAGCACCCAAGCCCAAAGCCATGCAGCTCCTGTTGAGGCAGCAACGTGCCTTGGTAGGACCAAGAGACTGGACTACAGCTGCACCAGGGCAGGTGAGAGCTGCTGGGATCTTTGATGCCTTTTGGTCTTAAAATGTGAATGTTGCTTCTTAAAACCAGTCTTGCCACCAGGTGGGAAGCTCTTAATGTCAACGGGAACCCCTCTCCCCACGTGTATGTTGCCCACAGAGCAACGATGCACCCAAATCTTCTGTCACTTGGGGGGCTGGGGGGGTTTTTGCTTACGAGCTGAGGTCTTGGGGGTACAACCCCTCTCTTGGGGCTTCTCACTGAAAAGTTCAGGTTTGTTCGGGGCCGTTGTTACCCCCATGTGTGAAGATGCAGCACCACCCTGTTTGCGGCACCGCGTTTCTTCCCCGTGTTTCCTTTAAAGCCAAGGGCAGCACGGCAGGGTAGGGTTTCACGAGGGTATAGGGTTTCTGAATCTGAGTCTTTCCTGAGACAAACTCTTTCTAATCCTTACCTGCGTGTCAGAGGTGTCCCGGCACCCGCCACGTCCATAACCACCCAAGATACTCCGATTGCTTGAGGAAGGGCTGCAATTGAGGCTGGCTGAGCGGGGCTGCAGGTGAGTGACTGGTTTTAATTTTATTTACTGTGCTTACAGAAGTCTGTACGGCACTGATGATATAATGGAAACATAAAGGAGCCCAACACCCGTGGAAAATTCCCACCTATATTAAGCCATTCCTTTTATTTTATTATCGCTAAGATGCGGAAGAATCACCTGGTTGAAAAGGTTTCCATTTATCTCCGGCTAAAACGGTGCTTGGCTTATGGTTTTATACCAAGTTGTGCTGATACAGGGGTTTCGGATGCTCTTGGGTTTGTGCCTGCACCCAGACAGATACGCTCTGTGCTTTGAGCATTTACAGCCTCTGTTTCTCTTCCAAGACTTAAATAAAGTAGTTACTCTTGGCTGTGATCTTTTTTAATGGGCTTGAATGCTTTGCAAGTATTCCATTAGAAAATCATCAGCCCTTGCAATCTGCTTTATTGGAGCATATGCAAGAAACGTCGAAGGCATCGAAACACAGGCGAGGAAATATTAGTTGCCTTCAGCCTGCTCAAATTAAACCGTAAGGGCTTGGGGTGGAATAATTCGTCAGTGTTTCTGACAGGCTGAAATCTGTGGCTGCCAAGTAGTCACTTAAATCCCGAAACAGCAGCGGGAGCATCCGTTCTATCGGGATGAATTAAATGGGGCTGCAGAGGCAGATGACATCAGATTCAGGCCTCAATAATAAGAGTTAACGGGTTCTTTTTAGCTCGGCTTGGTCTTGCCTCCAAATAAAAGGGATGTTTTAGGTGATCCTGGGGGACGGAGCGTGGGAATCCCCACTGCGCAAAGATCCCGGGGAGGCAGAGCTGGGTGTGGGGAGGGTTAATGGGAATATTGGGTCAAAACTGCTCCTAGTTCCAGTGGGTTCAGTACAATTTGTGTTTAGTGGTGAAGAATAACATGTGATTTTTATTTTTTTTTAATTTTTTTTATTCGGAGAGTCTGGTTTAGGTTGTCTTCCCCGGGCTTGTGGGTTAGTGCGGGAGCACGGATGGAGCTGGTCCTGGCGCCGACTCAGTGCTCCCTGCGGCTCCCACACTAAAGAACGCCTCCGTCCTTGGAGCACGGATGAAAAAGCCCGTAGAAAACCAGGCACCGGCAGTAGAGGTTGGGTGAAAGGAGGCGGAAGGGGCCGAAGAGACTTCCCTTGGTCAGTACCGGGTCTGGGTTCAAGCAAGCATCACCCCAGAGTCACTCCATAAGCACCTTGCGGGTCGTTTCGTGTTTGATGTGTGATGAGTTGCACAGTCTCGGGGTGGGGATGGGGGGGTCATGCCCATAGAAACTGTAGAAATTTCCATATAAGCAAAGCCTCAACTGATTAAAACCTAATTTTTAATGAGGGGAGGGAAAAATGATTGTTTGGCTGATTCCCAGAGCGCTACAGTCTGGCTCGCTCAGTGGAACCGTTCTCTTTGCATCTCCCCCAACCCCAAAATTTGCAGCTTTTCGAAGTCTCCCCAAAAACTGCAGCTTTTACAGCCCAGATTGTGCGTCTGGGCCCCCTGTGACTGATTTCCACTTGTATCCCGAGGTGAAATTCAGCTCACGGAAAGCAGTTGGGGAAAAACCACGGCTTTGCCGTGGTCACATAAGTGCTGCCCTGGGCGAGGACAGAGGACCAGGGTACCCCATCCTGGGGTGGCCGTACCCTCTCTGGGCTCGGCTGCTGCGGGGCTCGGCCGTATCCACTTGCAAAGGTCACAGGAAGGAGACAGGGAAGTTGCTCCGAGGCAAAATCAGCTCCAACTTCCCACTAGGATCTGTCGGGGGCGAAGCTAACCCCAAGGGGCAGCTTTTTTTGTTCTCTCTGAGTTTCGAGTTCTCTTTTTTTCCTCCAGCTGGGGGGGAGATTTTCCGGGACTGATATTCCAGGATGTGAAAAGCTGGTTGGTTTTATTTCCTTAGGCTGGTTTTTGTTGGGTTTTTTGGTTTGTGTTTTTTTTGAGCATCACCTCGGGGACTTTGCTCACCCCGCTGCCCGGATGCTGCTGAAAGGGCTCAGCCCAGCCTGATCTCCATGTTTTTCCTTTCCTAATTCAGTGGCACAGCATGGAAGCCTGCCCCAATTACACAGGCTGGAATGAAGCTTAAGGGGGAAGGCTCAGCATCCCGAGCTGCTGGCAGGAGGATTTGGGATGCAGGTGAAGGCTGGGGGTGACTTTTGGAGGTCGGTCCTGTGTGCTGGGTCCCTTTCCAGGGCGATGTGCTCATTTTTTGCCTTCGCGTGTGAAGTTTTTTGGGGCAGAGAAGGAAGGCGACGCTTTTTGCAGGGGCCTGGGGAAGAAAAGGGGAATAGTTTCACCAAATCCTGCCGGCAAAGCGGGCAGGGGCTCGGAAGGGCAGCTGAAGGCGATGGGTGATGCTGACAGCTCCGAGGGCTCTTCCGACTAACGGGGGCCACATCCGGCAGCCTCTGCTCCGCGCCTGGCTGGGGCTGCACCCGGCTGTGTCCAGCGGACGGCCAGGACTGGGTGCCGTGGGGCAAGGGGTGACCCTCCCCGCAGAGGTTTAGGGAGGAAAGGGCACCCCTGGCCGCAGCGATGTAAAAACAGGATTGGGAAAAGCACCCCGGGGGTGCCATTCCTGCCCTGGAAGCTTTTGCAGTTTGGGAGCTCCCCTTCGGCAGCTAGTGGCAATTCAGATCCTGGGAACGGGGGATTTTCCCATGCGTGGGAACAAAGTCAGGCCCAGATTTTGGCAGCAGGAGAGGAAGTGCCCGGCCAAGGGGATGCCTGGCCGGAGGAGCCCTGGATGCCGTGCCGCCATGCTGGTGGGAGCAATGGAGAGTCCCAGTTCTTTGGCTTCTTCATTTCAAGCGGATCCCTGCGAAATCGGCACCGTCCCGGCTGAATGTGGTGGAGCAGCCCTGTGCAGGGCAGGGGGGGGACAACAGAAAGGGCCATGGCTGAGCATCTCCTCCTCTTTGGGCTTCTCCTTCCTCGCCCTCGCTTGGAAAGCAAAGGCCGTGCACGTGTTTGCAGAGGTGACGGTGGTGAGTTGGGATCCTGGATGCTGTTGCTGCTGCTGAGAGGGAGCGGGAAGGAAAGAAAAAAAACCCAACAAAAAAAAAAACCACCCAAACCAAACCCATTTCAAGCACAAGGAGAATGAGGGCAAGGAGTCCCACCGGGCTCACGTGGGTATCAGCATCACCTTTCCGCCCAGCGCAGGAGAGGTACGAGCATCCCGGCGCTGCCGGGGCCACGCGCCCACGATTGGCAAAGGGACAGCACTGCCGGGCAGCCCCGGGCCAGCCCAGCTGAAGGAGGAAGAGGAGGAGGATGGAGGCAAGGGGAGCCGGCGCCCCACGTGCTGGGGGAGGATGAGGATGATGCAGAAGCCGGGTTTGTGGCTCCCTTCTCCTTCGTGGTGGGGTGAAGTTGGGGGTGGAGGAGAGGAGGGTTGGGGCGGNTGGTGTGTTCTTTTTATTTGTTGGTTATTTTTTGGGTGGTGGAGAGCAGGGGAGAAGTTCAGTTTGTCCTTGGAGGGGAAGGGGACGGAGAAGTCCTGCGGGGGTGTGCGCTCTGGGTGACCCTGGCTTTGCTCGGAGCTGGAGGGTCCCACTGGCTTTAAGTGCGTTCAATTGCCTTAAGTCCTAATTACTTTTTGCTGCTGGGTCCAAATTGTAGTGTCCTCACCTGGATGGGAGCGAGGCCCGGGGGGGGGTGGTCACGGGCTGCTGTGATGTGCTGGGGAGGGCTGCCCTGAGCTCTGCAGCGGCTCTGGCTCAGCGCACGATGCCACGAGCCCCGAGTGACACCGGGACCCCGAGCCACCAGCTCTGTTTAGTTGCTGCTGTAGCAAAAATCGGGATCAATGCAGGTATCCGTCTGACCCGCTTAGCGGCTTCCTATTGCTTTCCATTTATACCGTATATCCATTTTTGGCTCTGGCCAACAACCTCCTAGCAGGGTTTGCTGCCAGTGCGGATTTAGGGGGAGGTGGGAAGGGGGGGAGGAAAAGTCATTTATTTGTCCCTAGGAGCAGACTGAGGTTACAGCACTGAGCTCTGGATGCTGGGTCGAGGGGGAGGGGGGCTCTGCCTCTATCCCAGCGCTTTTGGGCAGACTGGGAAAGTTTCCCATTGATTTGGGATCGAATTTTCTTTATCACGTTACAGCCGCGGTAGAGCAGGGAGGGGGAGAGTGGGGAGGATGGCTGCCTCCCCCCATCCGTCTCCATCCAGACGCCCCGAAGGAGCCGGTGTGCCGGAGGGGAGGGGGGTCGCTCCGCGTATCCACACTTTCTGGCACTTTACAAGTGCTTTGTGTCCCTCTGTCCGTCCCCCCGGCTGCCTCCTAAAACACTTTTTCACAGCAGCGGACCCCGGCGGCGAGCAGAGCGCCGGCCTCCAAAAAGCCCATTCAGCATCCCCAAAAGCCACCGCAGCACCCTACGAAGTCGAAAAACCTATTTAAATCTTTTCCTGAATCAGGTTTAAAACCCCGGCCCTGAGCACAGGGAAGATGAGGAGGGCTCAGCTGCGGCACAACCTGGCTCCGGACCCAGGAGCAGCAGGCGTCGCCGCAGAGCTCATTTCTCCCCATCTGGCTTTTCCCCGTTACCCGCCTTGTTCTGCGGCAGCTTTTATGGGGCACCCGGTGCGGGACCACGTCGGCTCCCTCCGAGCAGGGACTCGCCCTCGCTTGTTATTAAATTACATCCTGACCCGGTTAATCCGCAGCTGATTAATTTTGGACTGTATGGCTGGGTATCAGGAAGGTTTCATCCGTCTCGTGGCGTGTACTGTATGTACTGGGCTGGCTGTTAAGCTGCTATATATATATATATATTTTTTTAATATTAAAAAAAAATACGAGTGGAATAATGAGAATGAGGTATGCAAACTGGGGAGGATTAAAGGAGTCCAGGCAGGAATGCTTCTCTGCCTGATGCGGGGGGCGGCAGGGAGGGACCCCTCTATCCCAGCACCAGGAATCCCATTTGGGATCTTTCTCCTATGTAACTTTTCCCACAGGGCTCCTGCTTGGCTCTATAACATGCCACCAGCTCTGGGGAAACTGAGGCACGGAGGTGGAAGTAGCTCATAGGAGTCGGTGGCCGCTGGTTCAGGCTGATCATTTCTTTGTGGGTTTAAATGTTGGGGCTCATCCTGTCCCGTCTCCCCCCTTGCCTAAGACACGCTTTAATCTCTCCTTTTAGAAGCAAAGGTCTGGCAAAGGGGGCTCAGGCCGGGCTGCTCCTGAGCTCTGGGCTCTTCTGGTGCTGCGGGGCATTGGAAACCCTTGGCTCACACTGAAGCACTGTGTTATTCCAGTGTAATTTGGCCCCTTTTCCTTTTTACTGCTGTTCCCGTGTGGAGAACGGGGAAAAAAAAAAGCAGAGGCAGCTTTTGCCAGTCCTTTACCATCCCCTCAAAGGTTTGAATTACTCTTTCCTAGTGGTTTGTTTGTTTTTTTTTTTTTTTAATCATCCCTAAACTACCAGCATCTCCCCTCCTGCTTGTTCCCTCACAGCTGCTCACATTTGCCTTGGATTCAGAGAACTCGATTTGCAAATGTCTCTCCCAAGGAGGGAGATGAGCCGCAAACTTTTGCAGGATCTTCCCCGGTAGCAAACCCAGGAGGCTACTCAGTTTCCTTCCAGGTACAGTTCCTGCCCCATTCCCGGCAGCAGCCGATGCTCCATCCAACTCACTAAGCCTCCAGGGATGCTCCATGCCCGAATTCGAGCTCAAATATTCCCTTAATTATCACTATCCCTTGTATTACTACCCTCTGTGCCGGAGCAGCTGGAGTCGGTCCATAAACCCAGCCCTAAACTGAGGGGGCTGAAAGGTTTAGGTTGTGCTTTTTGCACGTTGTAACCCTTTGTGTGTGTCTCCGCAAAATCCAGCCCTCCCTAACGCTGGTGGGGGCGTAGAGGGGGGTTGTTAATTTAAGGGCACTTCACGCAGCGCTGGGAAATCGGGGAAAATTCCCCTCAATATTTTAAAACCACCACAGAGGAGCCGCGGAGCCAACCCAGCTCCAGCCAAGAGCTGCCTGCCTGAAATAGCAATGCTGAACCCCCGGCTAATTAGTTCTGCTAAGAAAGAGGCAAATTAGCTGGGGCTCATTACTGCAGTAATTTGCTCTGTGGAGCAGTGCTCTGCACAACTCTCTGCAGAGAATTTTTGCTTGAGAATTTTTTTTTTGGGGGGGAAAAATCAAATTAAGTGCCTTCACCTCATTGCATGGGAAAGGGACGGCGGGGTCTGTGGGACCTTCTCCTCCTTGTTCCCACCCTGCTCCGGTTTGCCCCGTGTCAGAGCACAGGGGGGAAATGGGTGTGATGAGCTGGTCAGTCCTCTGCCCATTTTTCCCACAGGGAAAATTAAGCTCCTTGTGCAAACACAGGGCCGAGCGGTAATTCAGGAATCTGCAGGAGAAAAAAGACCCAAAAATCAACCTTTTACCAACTAATCCCCCTTTGCAGCGGGGCAGGTTGTGTTTTATCTCCCCTCCCGTGGCCGAGCTGTGCGTGCCATCCCATGCCAGCGCTTGCTGGATTCCTGTCCATCCCAGATGTGGGACGGACTGGGAATGTTTCCCAACAACTGGGGCCCAATTTGTCCGTGGGATAAACCCCGGCGATGCCAGAAGCGCGGAGCAGAGGATTAGCGGGGAAAGGAGCGCAAGAGGAGGATGGCGTGCCCAGGGCAGCCTGGCTTGAGGCAGGGGGGGTGTGTGTATTTAAATCCTTTGCACCAAAATGGTGTTTAAAGTCACCTTGTTTGAATGCAAAGGCAGAACTGTCCTGAGGGTGCCCGGGGTGTAGCCGAAATCTCTGGAGATGACTGAGTTGTGTAACCATCCTGCTTCTTGGAGGTAAGGATGTTATTCAGGGCATCTCTCCCCCCTCCACCCGCCCGTTTTCCCTGGACCATCACCCTGCTTTGACTTCAGGGATGTTCCCATTAACAGCAGGATTTTGCTAGAGCCGACGTCTCACTCCAGCATAAGCCAAATCATCAGCTCCTGTGGGTGGTTCTCCCGCTCCAGGTTTCCCTCTGCCACAGGAGCTCTTCACCCAGGTGCAGGATGTGACCCTGGTAAACGCCAGGGAGATTTTGGGGGAAAGGAGCCCCAAAAGTGCTCAGTTTTTCCCCACAAGCTCCACCACCCTGTGGCCAAAGCCCTCCCGCAGCTGGGTTTGGAGGGGAGATAGGCTGAGGCTCAATTTGCATGCCAGGAATAACAATTTAATGCCTTTTTGGTAGCAGATCTCCAGCTGCCCCACCAGGGTGGGTAAATACAAGCCCTGTAGTCTATAGGGGTGCAGCAGGAAGTATATAAAATGATAACTCAACCCTGAAGGGCCTCATCAAACCTCTGGGTAATGTTGTGTCCTGTTTCCATCACGGGTGGATGATGGAGATGAAGATAAGATGCTCCAATCCAGCGAGTCCCGGGGTCCCCTCCGGGATGGGGCAGTTTAATGTGCTCATTAACATCACGGAGCAGGGGAGAAATAGCTCAGAGGACACAAAAGGATGCTGGAGGGAGGGAAATGAAGGTGACCGGGTCCCTCAAGAGCAAAGGAGCGTCACCATAGAGGAATCCAGGCTGCAGCACGCGGGTAGAAATGTGCCACCCCGTCCTCCGCTTTCCCCGAATGTGGAGGTCCAGGAGGAGATGGAGGAGGAGGAGGAGGAGGGTGGGGAGGTCACCTGGGTGAAGATAGAGGTGGCAAACATGTGAGGCCATCCGATAGGGCTGGAACCACCCTGGAGCACCTACAGCGAGGATTCCCGTGGGTGTAGCGAGCTCTGGAAAGGAAAGAAATTAAAAATGCGTGGGGGAAAAAAACCAACCAAACAAATCCCAGTTATTTCAGTGAATTGTGCCGACCTGGCTGGTCCCATCCACCCGGGGTATTTAATTATTTATTACTGGAGGTTTTAAGCCCGGTGACGCTGGGGTCTGAGCCAGAGGCCGGCCGGCAGCCAGACGTGAAGACAGGGCACGTCCCCTCTGTCCCTCATCTCCCGCCGATGCCCTGCGCGGGGCTATGCCGGCCATACCTGCTGCTGCTGCTGCAACCCCTCCCGGCCACCCCGAGGGGGGATGGAGATGTCCCACGTGGCGGTTGCACCGTGGCCGTCCCCTCCTGGAAAGGAGCCCGCTGTACCCACGGCCACAGGCAAGAGGTAGGTGGGCAATGGAGGACGCTCCAACCCTCAGGCTTTCCCCTTTCTTTCTCTTTTTAATATAATTCTTATATATTAATGACAAAAAGAGCCCTGTCGCCTGCTGTAAATCTCTCCCGGTGCCAGCAGCGTGTGGGTCCCTGTCCCCCCTCTCCGCCTCCCTCCCAGGGACCGGCTCAGACCTTGCCACGTCACGGGCAAGACTTGTCCCCCCTGGACCATCCGGAGTATTATTGGGGATTAAAGGTGGCATCCGCCAGAAGGACACATCCTCCCCCGTCTCGCTCATCACGAGTGCCTGGGGGGCAGGAGGTGGGTGGCCGGGTCCCCCCTCCCCGGGTGAGCGGGGCATGGGGACAGGGTGTCCCCTGCACCTCACCGCCCCCCTTTCCCCATGGACCCCCGGGCTCTTTTTAGGGCTCCCGGAGCAATGGTGGGGCCGAGGCTCCGAACCACACCGCATCCTGCCGCCGTGCCTGCCAAAGCCCATCCCTGGTGCGCTGGGCTGCCAATTATACAGTGAACCAAATAGAGATGAGCCTTTTAAATGACATTGCCTGCGTTATCCCAAAGGGACCTTTCAAGGGTATGGCTGGAATTTTTTTATTTTTAATTTTATTTTTTTTCCCCCTCCGCTTTCCCTACACATCCCTATGTGTGTTTAATAACTCTCTTCCCAGATGCAGAGAGCGTTGGCACTTCCATGCCCTGTGCGGGTAAGTCCCCGTAGGTGACGGCGTTGGGGGGCTACAGGAGGAATGGGAATTGTCTCCATTCTCGTCCCAGCACAGAACGGGTGGGGAGGG
>VZSF01001705.1:100488-116464 GCA_013398295.1 Chionis minor
GGGGGGAGAGAGATAGGCTCAGCATCTCCAATTTTGGGGAAAAGAGCCTTGGAAATGGCTGTTGTTCACCCCAGGAGCGCGAGGGGATGAGAGGATGAGGGGTGGGAAGCAGAAGGGAATGGCAGGCAGGGAAGTTTCAAAGGCTGCCAAGGGGCGGGTGGAAAACCATGGCCCCGAATTTACTGGGATGTGCTGGGCAGAACATAAACTCTCTCCCTCAAAATGACCTTTCGTTGTCTCTCTCCCTCGTTTGTTGGGGCTTTTTTTTTTTTTATTTATTTTCCCCGGCCAGGGATTTCAGCTGAAGGGTATTAGTTAATCAGATTCTGAGAAGCAGATGTTGGGTGATTTAGGAGGAAAAAACGAGGCAACTTTCTAGTTCAAGCCTCTGCTGGAGCCTGGAGCGAGTAAAGCTTTGGGGAGGGTGTTTTGAGGGTTTGGGTAGCGCCGTGAATTTTGGTTTAAATGAAAAATGAGGCAGAGAGGGTGGTCTGGGGGTTTGGGGACAGGTGGGGCACCTCTCTGCCCTGACGGGGACATTTGGGGGCTTTGAAGGCAAGAAAAGGAAAGTCAGAGCCCTGCATCCCTTGGGTAGCTGCTCTGAGGGCTTGAAACGGGGCTTAAAATCACCTTTTGGTGTCCCAAAGGGGAGGACGAACCCAACTTTCCACTCCCAGCCACGACCACGATGTGCAAATTGTTCCTTCGCAGCTCCGTGCCTCAGTTTCCCCAGGAGGGATGATGCTGGAAGGGCTCAGTTCAGTCCGGAGTTCAGACTCTGGATCAAAGCCAGATTTCAAGCTCTCATGATTTCTTCTGGGAGCAAAAGTCTTGGGTTGAAGCTGTCCTACCCAACGAGGGCTGGGGAATCTTCTTGCCCGCGGTGCCAGTGAGCAGCATTAGGAGTTAAGCACACTTAATGCTTAAAATACCAAGATCATCTCACGGCGCTGACTTAGGATGCAATTTCACGGTCAGCTTTAGCTGCTGTAACTTTGCTCCGCTGTTGAGAGACTCTCCTGGACACGTGGTCCCCTCTGGGCTCTCCCAGCAGGATGGAGCTGTGGTGGGACCGTTGAGCTCATCCATCCGGCTGAGCTCGAAATGCTCCCGCTCTCCTGATTCAAACTGGTTTTCTTTAGTATTTTTCTTTTTTTCTGATTTAAAAATCATCTTTGGTGGTTTATATTAAGAAAAAAAAAAAAGAGAATACACAAGAGGGGAAAAATACGTGCTGCTTTTCATTTTTTATTTAATGTGCTTTTTTTTTCCCCCTTCTTGGAAGACTTGTAAGAGCTTTGTTGGGGCCAGGCTTATGGCAGTATCCCTTTCCCTGCTACTCCATGGGCACTGAAGCATGGATTATCCCCAGCTCTGGGTTGCCATCACCCAGCAGAGGTTGTGTTGTATTTTTTTTCCACCTTCCCATTGCTCCGATGCTACATCTCACCCTGCCCGCAGCAGCTTTTTGACAGAGCCCCCAAAAAGTCAAGTTTGAGCTAAATCTGGCCCCACGGAGAGCCCCGGCGCTTCAGACGTACCTGAGCGGGACACGCGTCCATCGCTGGGGCTGGAGGACTCGGGTTTGGGGTCATTGGGGCTCCTCAGCTTCGCAGCAGGTTGCTTTGGGGGGGCAAAACTGTGCTGTGCTTCCTCCAGGCATCATTTCTGCCACATTTCCCCAAATACTGCGTGTCCCCAAATGGGAAAACTGGCACAAAACCAGCCAGAAGCAGCTTTGTGGATGCCTAAGAACAACCATTTCCCATGGCTTTTTCTTAAGGAAAGAAACACGATCTTTAAGTAGCTGATGATAAATTGTGGGATTTGTCCCCAAATGCAGAATCTCATGATGCTGCTGAGGTTGAGCCCTTGGCTGGGATATGGATGCTGGCTCTTGTATGAAGTTTTAATTTTGGGGTTGTAACGCCGAGAGCGGAAGAGGGAGGATGTGTAGGGAGCCAAGATGTTAACACCTACTGCAATGGATTTGGGGTTCTAGCTTGTCCTGCCTGACGTCACCAGCAGCCCACCGGCACGGATGGATGAATCCGCTTCCGGGGAATGGGGAAGGAAAAACTTCAGAGCCCCAAAGGGCTTCAGTTAAATCGGGATGTTGAGGCACTGGGTGCAGCTGGATCCCCGGGGACAGGATGGGTTCCTTCCCAGCACCTGGTTGCACGAAGCGAAGCCCGTGGTGGAGAGCATCCCCACGGCAGGGCTGGCCCCGGCGCCGCTGCCGCTCCGCGCAGACGCGGCCTAAATTGCGTTGCTATTCTCGGCAGTCGAGGGCATTTGGGTTTTTTCGCTCCCTTTCTCTGAACGTCACTGGGTAAGAAAGCCAGCCTGCCCTTGGTGATTAGCGGTCACGCGGAGCAGCTCTGTGCGTCCTTCTGGGGTTTTTAATGTCTGGAAAAATATATCTGTGGGGGAAAGAGCTGGAGGGGAAGTAAATCAGGGGGTTGAATTTGCTTGGAAAATGCACTTTTGGGCAAATCTTCCTAGATTTCTGTTCTAGGAACTAGAACGGTTCTAGTTCCCTGTTAACCTCTAGTTTCTATTTGTGCTTCTCCTTGAGGCAGGACAGGTAATTTCCCAGCTCCGTAACTTGTCCTGGTCCCAGGGCTCCTTTTTTACATTGCCTCTGAGTTCAGCACAGCAGCGGTGGCACGTCGGGGAGATGTGCGCCCAGGAGTATTTTGGAGACATGGTGTCTGTTGCTGAGAACTTGACAGAACCATCCTGGTAAAAAAATCCACCCCATGGCCTGAAAGATGCTCTCCAGCCTCTCTGAGTAACGTGTGTGTTTAGTCCTTACCTTCTTCCTGTGGCTGGGAATGTCAGGTCTACCATGGAGGAGGCCTAGGAGAGCTCTGGAGGACATCACCTCATCCACTACCCACCCCAAGGTCTGGGTCAAGACAAGGGGTCCCGGTTCATACCCCTCTTCATGCAGAGCAAAGAGGTTCTCCAAGGCTGGTGGACATGTCCTTCTCCTCCTGACCAGCCTTCCTCATGGACTGCACTCCCCAAATCCCAGTGTGGCCCCCAGTTTGGGAATCGCCTTCCCAACGCTGGTTGATCCAGCTGCTACGTGCCGAGAACCTCCTGGGGTTTGACCCAATGCCTTTCCCAGCTGCAGCAAGGGCTGCTGCCAACCAGGACACCCGTGTTTAATACCTGCAAATCCTGCTCCAAACTCTGGACCTGCACCTGGAAATCTCTGAAACGACCCCTTGCTGTGCAGGGCTGGGATTGCTGGGGAAGTGCTGGGTGGAACACCTGGGTTCACCCCCATCCTCTGCTGCTGCCTGAACTGTTATCCTTGGGTGCTGCAAATTGGGGAGGTTTAATGATGGCAATGAAGCCATGCCAAAAGGGCTTGCAGGATCCGGAGATGAATGACTTGCTGGAAGTACAGGGCTTTTGCCAGTCAATGAAATTAATGTTTCCATTAAAAAAAAAAACAAAAAAACCCCAAAACCAACCAACCCACAGGGTTTTCTGACCTGAGATTTCTTTTATTCTTTCCAGTTGAGCCAAGCGATACATATGCACAATTCAGCTCTGTCTCCCTGTCCGTTCCCTTGCAGATCCTCATAGCGTGGGAAAGACGCAAGCTTCCGGCGTCCGACCCGGGGATTTATGCTGCTAATCTGATTAGTGTATGATGGACGTGTCCAGTTGGAAGGAGATGGAGGTGGCACTAGTCAGTTTTGACAACGCTGATCAGATCGTGGAGGATCCCTGTTATTCAAACGACCTCAGCCCCACTGGCCAGTCACGGAAAAGCCATCCCAGCTGTGCCAACCTCCTCTCCAACTTGAGAATCCTCATCAACAGCGAAAACGCCAACAATGAGACCATTTTCTCCAGGTTCTCTGCTGAGTTCAGTGAGCACTTGGTGGGGGAGAGGGTGGGCATGGATGAGGGGGATCAACGAGTCATCATCAACATCGCTGGGCTGAGGTTTGAGACGCGGCTCAAGACCCTCAACCAGTTCCCTGAGACCTTGCTTGGGGACCCGGAAAAGAGGATGCGTTACTTCGACTCCATGAGGAATGAATATTTCTTTGATAGGAACAGGCCCAGTTTTGATGGGATCCTGTACTATTACCAGTCCGGTGGGAAAATACGGCGCCCGGCCAACGTCCCCATCGACGTCTTTGCTGATGAAATCACCTTCTATGAGCTGGGTGATGAAGCCATGGACCAATTCAGGGAGGATGAAGGGTTCATCAAGGACCCTGAGACCCTCTTACCAACCAATGACTTCCATAGGCAATTCTGGCTGCTCTTCGAGTACCCCGAAAGCTCCAGTGCGGCCAGGGGTGTCGCTTTGGTCTCTGTCCTGGTCATTGTCATCTCCATCATCATCTTCTGTATGGAGACCTTGCCAGAGTTCAGGGAGGAAAGGGAGTTTAAGTCCACCCAGGAGCTTTCTAAGAATCTGACAGACACCTTTCTGGCCCACAGCACCTTCACAGACCCTTTCTTCGTCATAGAGACTGCTTGCATCATCTGGTTCTCCTTTGAGCTCTTCGTCCGGTTCATCGTGTGCCCCAGCAAGACCGAGTTCTTTAGGAACATCATGAACATTATCGACATTGTATCCATCATCCCCTATTTTGTGACGCTCACCACCGAGCTGATCCAGCAGAGCGAACTCAATGGGCAGCAGAACATGTCCTTGGCCATCCTGAGGATCATCCGGCTGGTCAGGGTCTTCCGCATCTTCAAGCTCTCCCGGCACTCCAAGGGGTTGCAGATCCTGGGGCAGACCCTCAAGGCCAGCATGAGGGAGCTGGGCTTGCTCATCTTCTTCCTCTTCATTGGTGTCATCCTCTTCTCCAGCGCTGTCTACTTTGCGGAAGTGGACGAGCCACAGTCCCATTTCTCCAGCATCCCCGATGGCTTCTGGTGGGCTGTGGTCACGATGACAACGGTTGGCTATGGAGACATGTGTCCCACCACCTTGGGTGGGAAGATCGTGGGGACTTTATGCGCCATTGCAGGGGTATTGACCATTGCGCTGCCCGTCCCCGTCATCGTCTCGAACTTCAACTATTTCTACCACAGGGAGACAGAGAACGAAGAGAAGCAAATCCTGCCTGGGGAGGTGGAGCGGATACTCACCAGCGTGGTGACGGGAAACGGCAGCATGGAGTCGCTCAATAAGACCAATGGGGGTTACCCTCGAGACAAGGCCAAAAAATGATGGTCGAGGCCGTGATGGGACTAGCCGCTGTCAGGTGGGATTGGCTGGATGAGGTATAAAACATCTGCACGCTCTGATTTTTTTTTTTTTTTTAAACCAAATGTGCTGCTGCTTTTTTTTGTTTTGTTTTGATTTTTTTTTTCTAGCCATTTTTCAATCTCTGGTTTCCTGTGGCTATTCAAATAAATACCATCTTTCTTATCTCTCTTCTCTGCCCATCAGTCTGGTTTTTATTATTTGATGCTCATCTGCTTGGCGTTTTGCTTCTCCATCCATGGCGTCAGAGCGGAGTTTCCCATATACAGAGATTTCCCCCCATTTTCCGGAGAGGGGAAAAAAAAAAGGGCAAAATGACGTGAAATGCTTTGCTCGGTGGCACCCAGCTGTCCAGGGCTGAAGGTGGGTCCAGTTCCCTGCTTTTCTTAATCCATATTAAATTGTTCCTCCTTGCTCCGGCTTTGGGGGTCTGAGCAATTCCCAGCCTTGGGATTACTCTGGCTGAAAAGTAANATTTTTAGCTGGATGAGTGCCCTTGTCTGCCTGCCCGATTAATTTTGTTGGCATGGCAGGGTGGGCAGTGATGGGTGGGACCAAACCGCTGGGGAATTAGGAGGAGAGGGATGGTGACCAGGCACGGTGGTACGGCCACAAAGAAAGGTTCAGGGCACCGTGCCTCAATGCCCACTGGGGTTTCTGATGGAAAACTGAGCTCTGAGAGAGGAAAGGGATTTCTCCCGCAAGAAATGCTCGACTCGGGGGTTGTCTGGTGTACAAATGCCTTTGGTAACCAGCCACCGTGACCTTGTAGCTTTTATTGTCACTTATGTTGCTGCAAATGGGGCACAGAGTGAGGAGGGCTGGCGTTTCCCGACCGCTCAGCTTCCCGTCGGAAAAAGGCACTTCTGGCTTTCTAAAACATACAAATTTCCATCGGGACTTTTGATGGGAGAAACCAGCAATGGATCATTTTGCCGTTCTCTCTAAAGCCAGCAGGTTTTCTTTCGACAAAAACATTTTGTTCCAACTTCACTGTTTCACTTGGCTCTTTGCTTTTTTTTTTTTTTTTTTTTTTTTNTTTATGTTTCTGCCTCCATTAAAATCACAGTTTCTCATGCAGTGTCTACGCATCCGCTTTTATATCCCACATCTGTTATACTGGATGTCTCATCTCCTAAAGGTTCGACACGATCATTACACGTCTCTGGTTCGCAGTTTCATTCAGAAAGGAGCCGTGAAAGATGGATTATCTTATTTTTTTCTTTTTTTTTTTTTAATTTATTCCTAGTCTGATTGGAAAATGTGATTTTGGACATGCTGGGATTTTCCCAGTGGCAGAAAACCTGCGTCCCACCTGCAGGGCTTGTGCTGGCTCTGCCCTGTGGGGGGGTGTTGTTTTGGTTTTGGGGTCTTTTGGGGGACAATCTTTCTGCAACAGGGTCTCTGACACCCCAGGGGGGTGGATCTGGGACGCGACCAACACAGCTCCTTCAGGACAGGTTTTTCCCCTCTAAGACAAATCCCCCTTTTTGCCCGCTCTCCACATTGTTTTTCCCATCCCTCCACCAACTTCCTCACCCCATTCCTCAAACCCCCAGACCATCATCCTGGATGGGAGGAGGAGCTCTGAGAGCTGTTTAATCTCCTTCCCACCGCGTTCAAGTTCTCATCATCGGCACAGCTGGGCACAGCTGGAGAGCAGCACCCTGAGGCACCCCCAGCTCCTCTCCAGTCACCCCTCGTCTCCCCAGCAGCTCCGCCACGTCACTTCACAGCAGGTTCTTTCTCCCTTTCCTCTAGAAAGCTTGAACTTTTTACATTCTTTTATTTCTTTTAGCGCTCCCCTCCCCAAGTTTCACTCCCAGCCTCTCAAAGCTGAAGCACTTTTGGTGTTTATCGCTTGGGAAGTCACCACGAGAAGCCCTAGTGAAGGTTTGGGTTGGGAAGCGTTCAGCCTGCTCGCAATGGGCACATCTTCACTGCTCCTGCTCCCTCAGCAAACAGGGACCGAAACGGTGCTGGGATGGATGGATGGATGGGTGGGTGGATGGATGGATGGATGGATAACTTGATTCTTATTGACTTGTAAACTCTATTCTCAAATAAAATAATCGATGCTTCAAAGTCTGGCACGCAGAAAATACTGTTTCTTTGGACTCAACTTTTTGTTCTTGGCTTTGTGCCGCTCCATGGGACCTGGTCGCCCGCTGGGCGTCGTGTGCAGGAGTTGAGACATGGGACGTTACGGACCTGAGGGCTCCAGATCTGTGGGCTGAGGAGAAACTCTGCAGGGTTTGCGGGAGGCCAGGTCCGAGGGGATTCCCTGATTTCTGCTATGAGGACGGGGTCAGAGGCGTTAAGCCTCTCCAGACACATGAACTTATTTCCAATTTATCCTGAAGTGAAGATGAGGAAAACCAGTCTGTGAACACCCAGTGGCAACACTCAGCTGGCGCTTGATAAAAACCCGCCAGAAAAACCCATTTCCCCGCACAATTTGCAGCTTAATACCTTCCCAAACACAGGCCCCAAGCTCAATGAAATCCATAAAAGGCTCTTATTAACTGTACTATTCCTGAGCCAGGCCTTAACGAGCCAATCTGTCATGTCCTCTTGCACGCAGGCTGAAATCCCACTGGAAATTTCGCACTGCCGCAGGAAAAGCTAAAAAGACGACACAGATCCTCTTTGCTTTATCAGAAAGATGCTGCGGCTGCTTTTTATCCCTGGAGCGAGTGGCCACACGTGAAATATTTGTCAGCCAGAAGCAACCTCCCTCCTCCTCTGAGCTGCAATTTCCAAGCAAGCCCTTGAGCATCCTTTATCCCCTCCAGGTGGATATTTCCACCCTTCCCCAGTGGGCAGGAGCACAGTTTTGGCACCTCAGCCACGAGATGGCACTCCAGGATAGACATTTCCCGGGATGCAGACAGTCCCCACATGTATTTCCCCCCTCTCTAATCCATGCTTGGAAGCTTTTAGCTGGTTTATTTCCTTACTGCATGAGCCAGCGGGGATGTTGGAAGGGACGCTTTGGCCACGGGGATGCTGTTGAGGGGGGGGAAGCCCATGGCAGGGTGGCATTTGCCGGGGACTCTTGGCACCACTGGCATTCAAGGAAGGTTTAGGAGCTGCCACTCGGGCTGTTGGTCCTGCCTGGGACAAAGACAGGGAGCCCCTCTCCCATCCCACTCCCCAGGAGCGCAGCTACAGCCCCTGGATGCTCCTGCTGGGTCTGCTCCGTGCTGGCAGGGGCTGGGATATGGGGTCGCTCATCCATGGGGTCGCTCATCCATGGGGTTCCTCATCCCATGGAGTCGCTCATCCGTGGCGTCGTTCATCCATGGGGTCGCTCATCCCATGGGGTCGCTCATCCACGGGGTCGCCGATCCCATGGGGGTCACTCATCCCATGGGGCTGCTCATCCCAGGGTGTCACCGATCCCGCCGCATCCGGCTCGTTCCTTGTTGGTCCCAACACCCTGGAAAGCAGCTCACCCAAGAGCCCTGCTCCGGCACCCGTAATTCCACCCTGGGAAGGGGATGGAGAGGGAAAGGGCCAGGAAAGGGGCTTTTTTGGGAGCTTCTGATGCCGGGAGAAGCGGAGGGCGGGGACGTGGCGGGGGCGGAGCCAGCGCTGCCCGCGGCGGCTTTAAACGGGCGTTCCCGGAGCACGGCGCGTCCAGGAGCCCAGTCGGCGTCCGGGTAAGTCAACTGGTGGTGACTGGTCCCATTCCTGGCTCCAGAGCCCAAGTGGGGGGTGGCTGGTGCCCCCTTCCTGACTCCAGAGCCAGAGTGGGGGTGGCCGGTCCCCCCCTGCCTGGCTCTGGAGCTCAAGTTGGGGTGGCTGGTCCCCCCTTCCCGGCTCCGGAGCCAAGCTCAACTGGTGGTGGCTGGTCCCCCGCTCCCAGAGCCAAGCTCAACTGGTGGTCACTGCCCTCCCGGAAGGGCCCCGAGCCATGGTGGCTGCTTGCCCGAAAGCTGGTTTGAGAAGGGATGTGGTGCTCCAGAGGGAGCTTCCAGGCAGAGCCGGGTCTCCAGCTGCTGGGAGTGCCCGAGCCTGGCCCTGGGGGGCAGCATGGACAGCCCCTCTGTGTGGTGGGACCAGGGGAAGGGTCTGCTCAGGTGGGTGGTGGAGCTGAGGGAGGAGGTGGAGAAGCTAAGGAGTGTCAGGGTGGGAGAAGGTGAGGGAGATGGACTGGTGGAGCTTGAGGCAAAGGATGGAGGGTCCATAGGGAGCAACAGATCCCTCCTGTCTTACCACCAGGCAGAAGGAGGGGAACTAAGAGACGGGGGAGACTGGAAACTGGTCGCTGCTCGGGAACCCGGGCGAGGGTCTCCTCGGTGAGCTAGTTTCCTTGTTATTATGAGCAACAAGGAATGAGCCAGATGCAGTGGGAACCATGGCTCCCAAGGATCAGCCACCTGTGGACCAGCATGGATAAGACCCAGCAGGAGCACCCAGGGGCTGTAGCTGGGAAGGCTCCCTCGCCTTCCTGGCTGCCCTTACACAACAGGGATGGGGCTCTGGAATTTGAGGGCTAGGCAGGTGAGGGAATAGGTGACGATTCTTCCAGGGGGTTGCTTGGGGTGAGGTGGTTGGTCCCATGCGTTCAAACTGCTTCCGTTGGGAGAAAGAGGGTAATTGTTGTGGGTGATTCCCTTCTGAGGGGAACAGAGGGCCCCATGTGCCAACCGGATCCATCCCACGGGGAAGTCTGATGCCTCCCTGGGGCCCTGGTTAGGGATATCACCTGGAAACTCCCTGCTCTGGTACAGCCCTCTGGTTATTATCCACTCTTGGTTGTGCAAGTTGGGAGTGATGAGGCTGAGGTTGGCTGACAGGAGTCCAAAAGCCATTAAAAAGGACTTCAGGGCACTGGGGCGACTGGCTGAGGGATCAGGAACATGGGTGGTGTTTTCCTCAGTCCCTTCAGTGACAGGGAAGGATGCTGAGAGGAACAGGGAAACACACCTATTAAACACGGGGCTCGGAGGCTGGTGCCACTGGTGGAATTTTGGGGTTTTTTTTTGATCATGGAGAGTTTTACGTGGCAGATGGAATCCAGCTGTCTCAAAGAGGGAAAAGGATCCTCGCGCAGGTGGTGGCAGGGCTCGTTCAGGGGGCTTTAAACTAGATGGGGAAGGGGATGGAGTTGAGCTCGTTAGAGACGAGCCTAAGGGCAGTGTCCCAATGCTGGGGGGAAATTGATAGCCCAGCTCAAGTGCACCTACACCACTGCAGGCAGCGTGGGCAACAAAGAGGAGGAGCTGGAAGCCACTGTGGAACGGGATAGTTATGATAGTTGCCATCACAGAGACATGGTGGGATGACTCCTATGAGGGGAGAGCTGCAATGGGTGGCTACAAGCTCTTCAGAAGGGGTAGGTGGGGATGGAGAGGTGGTGGGGTGGCTCTGTATGTTAGTGGATGTTTCGATTGCGTGGAGCTCTGCGACTATGAAGGCAAGGTCAAGTGCTTTGGATAAGGATGAGGGGGAAGGCCAACAAGGCAGATATCCTGCTGGGAGTCTGTTATGGACCACCCAGTCAGGATGAAGGGACAGACAGAGCATTCTACAAGCAGCTGACAGAAGTCTCGCAATCCCCAGCCCTTCTCCTAGTGGGGGACTTCAACTTACCAGCCATCTGCTGGAAATACAACGCAGCTGAGAGAGGAAAGGGTCTAGGTGATTCCTGGAGTGTGTGGAAGATGATTTCCTGGCACACCTGACCAGTGTGCCTACCGGGGAGGCGCCTTGTTAGACCTGCTGCTCACAAACAGAGAAGATTTGGTGGGTGATGTGGTGGTCGGAGGGCTTAACAACCATGGAATGGTAGAGTTCTCTGCAGAGTTTTCTGTAAAACTTCTTTATGGAAAGGATTATCAAGCATTGGGACAGGCTGCCCAGGGAAGTGGTGGAATCGTCATCCCTGGAGGTATTTGAGGATGGGCAGATGTGATGCTGAGGGACATGGATTGGAGTGGTTTAGCAGTGTTGGGTTTATGGCTGGGCTTGGTGATCTTAAAGGTGTCTTCCAACCTAAGTGATTCTGTGATTTTTGTGAAATTCCTGTGATAGAGCTGAGGTAAAGCCCTGTCTACCCCAAACCCAGGCTTGGGTCACTCTTGGCCATACGGGATTCCCACCCACTGGGGCTCAGTGACCCAGGGCTGTGTGACCTCAGGGAGCTGGGGGGAGAAATCCCATTTCCACCATCTCACATCATCTGCTCCTTTCTAGTCGGCTCCAAGAGAGGACAGCTTCTGCACAGTGAGACGAGAGAAAAATGAATTTCCAACCTCAACCGCCTGGATCTCTCCCTCCGCATCCCTGTTCCCGTCAGGTAAGCTGTCTCCGGGGCCCATCGATGATGGAACCTCATTTATCAATAAATAATGCAAATAGCCCCTTCTCCCTGAGCACAGGAGAAATGAGGAAACAGCAGGGACTCTTGGATCTCTCTCCCAGCCGCCTGCCGAGCGCTTTCACTGCGGCTGCTCCGGAGGAAAGAGGCAGCCACCCTTTTCAGTCGGGTTTGATATGGATGGAGGTAATTCTGTTTTCAGAAAGGGAAACTGCTGCTTTAAAGGCACGAAACAAAATTAGAGAAGTATCCATCCTGATCATCGCAAGGGAAAATAATAATAAAATAAATATATTAGGTTTTGGTGGGCTTTTTGCACAGTAGTAAAGCCTGTAACTGAGGATCAGCTGGTGTTTCCAGGCTCTTGGTGACCGTGTCACATCAGACTCGTTCATTATTGGGAAAGGGGCATTTAATTGAGGCTCTTTATGGGGCAACAGCTAAATGTAACTGGATTGTTCTAAGCGGTGAAAACTGAAATAAGACATCACCTCTACATGTGTTCAGCTGTGGGCGGGAGGTCAGGCATTGGGTGAGAGCCATCTCTTGCCCTGCTCTCTTGGGCAGTCCAAGGGGAATCTCCAGCCGAGCCACAGCCTCCTGCAGGAGTCCCTGCCCTGAGGTACCTTTGGGCCATTGGACACCTCGTAGGGGACACAAAGGGAAACCTTAAGCCAAGAGACAGGGAGCTACTGGGTGAGCCCCTGGTGGGACATGATTGTGGGTCTGCAGGGATCTGCTCCAATGTGGGTTGTGTCTGGGATGGTGGTTTCATCCTCCCTGGATGGAAGTTTGGGTTTTCCAGAACCACCTACTTGATGTAGCCCCAAAACGAGAGCCAACCTTGGCTTCCTAGAGAATCACCCCTCGGCCCCTGCAGGCCACAACCACAGCGCCCAAAGGCCCGAGTCTTGCTGCGTTGACCAAATGCTCCGTAGCCACCCTGAAGTAGCAAAGGTATGACAGCTCCTTCCTAATTCCTGCCATTTATTACAAATAAATGTGCAGCCACCAACTCGGAACCATCACCACTTTATTTGTGTGTGAGTGAGGGATACCAGTGGAAAGCCTCCAACATTGTTGGTTCTCGGGTCTCTTTAGCAACAATGGTTAGAAAGGAATATAGATGAGCAGAGCTGTTTTGTTACCTCTCCATGGAGATCTGCCAGTAACCTTGGTAAGAGCCGGAGATCCAGTTGATGCAGCCGGTGAAATAAGACTCATCAATTCCCCCAAAGATGACCATGGTCCCCATCATATCACTGGATGATGCAGAAAAGAAAACCGGTGGAGGGTTTGCCGCACGGCTTCAGTGCAGGTAAGTGCTGTGTGTCCTGTGGGGTGAGGTGCTGTTTGTGATGCCACGGTCCCCCCATGACTGTGTGCCAGCGGTGGTGTGACAGCAGTGCGTGTCAGGTCCTTTGGACCCAGAAAAAAGGGAAAGGGAGCCATGGTGGAAGTATGTGGCTGGAAACTAGAGAGGCTTTCCAGTAAGCCACAAGCCTGGTAAGTCTGGTGGCCACCTGCTATGAGCCCCCCAGCCTTTGCATGTCATGGCACAGGGACAACAGCCAGATGGGAGCAGGGTCAGCAGAAGAGCTGGAGCCACCCACAAATGCAGTGATGTGCATGAGATGCATCTACTACCTCTCCCAGCCCTTGAGACTCCCATGGCTCACCGGGACAGACTGAAAAGAGGTTGTCCTCCAGCAAGCTCTCATTCACCGTGCTATCGAACACCGGCATGATCCCATCAACAGCCAGATTTGGGTATCCCAAGCCCAGGATCCCATCAAATTTGACATGGACAAAGAATTGGCCTGGCTCAGTGGTGCTCAAGCCGAAGAGCTGGTTGGTGTCCATGAGCGATGCAAGCTAGGGACGGGGAGGATGCCATAAGATCTGGATCAGGCACTGCAATGATGATAAGCAGGTGGAGAAGCCACAAAGTGTCCCCTCTGGAAATGCCATCGTGACACCGTGACGGTGTCAGAGCCCACGGTGCCCTCCATCTCCCGGGTGCCATAGTGAATAGACAACTTCTGCCCTGTGCTTTTGTAGGTGGAGGACTGCAATGGGTTAAACATCTGATGGTTTTCTAGAAGGTAAGTGCGGAAAAAAATCAGAAACGAAGACTTTCAACAAGGCTGAGCCGTAAGGGAAGCGTGGGAGGAGGAACCCTGCTGAATTGCTGTTTAGACCTGCCATTTATTATTCTACTTTCAGGAACAATTTCACTGCGAGCGTTTGCTGTACGGCCCTGCCCCTCCTCCAGTAACCAGGGGAAAAAAATCTCATCACCTGCTTCGGACGGATGGTGGAACTGAGGTACTGGAGACTAAGCCCATCACCCTGTGAAATACAGCACCGAGTAGGTCCTACACCCCAAATCTTCACCCCTCCACTGCATTTCACAGGTGCCATGGATGCAGCATCACGGGGGCTGCTCGTTGCACTGGCTAGGTGGCCCCCCGTTCCCTGGCAATGTCACCCCAATCTTTGGGCTCGATTGTGCCGTTATAAGCCCAGGATGTGCTGCTGGACCCAGCTCTGCTGAAACAGGGAGCCATCTCTGCCCCTACTTACGGCAAGCCAGGCTGGAGCAGGAGATGGAGGGAACCCAGAGGTTGGAGGAGCTGGTGTTGAAGACCACAGTGAGGTCCTGTGGTGGGGTGCCGATGGAGATAGTCCCATAATACTCCATCTGCAGGGCAGCAGGATCAAGGGTTGCTTTTAAGCCATGAAACCAAGCTTTGGAGCTTCCGCAGGCTTTCAGCCTTCATGGTGCCCTTCTTCATGGGGACACCCTGCTTCTAGCAGAGCTGCTGAGGGGACACTTCAGTGTCCTGGCTCTCTCCAGGGCCACCAGTGGGGGCAGGGAGGGGGAAAGGATATGAGGTGAAGGTTTTGGGGTAAAAGGTTTCAGGTTTGGGCCATACACAGCACGGACGTGGGAATGGGTGTCCCACAAACCGCTGTGGACAAACCCAACACTCACATCCAGGGTGTTCAGCAGGGGCTCGGTGGCCACTTCGGTCCCCTTGGGAAAAGCACGTGGGAATTTGGTGCCGATGCCATAGGGGTGAAGCTGGAATAAGGGGTGCAGCAAACCCTTCTCCCTGAGGATCTCTCCCAGCTTCTTCCCCCCTTTCCAAGGGCAGCCTGGCACAAGCACCAAGGAAAAAATAAATAAGAGTTAGAGAGGATTTTGCTGCCTGCAGCTCCTTCAATATTTGTGCTGAACCAAGCGTGGGAGCGGAGGGGGCTCCCCAAAACACGGAGTCAGGGGCCTGTAGAAACCAGACCCCCAGTTCCCCTGCACCCCTTGGGCAGCTTTCCCAGATCTCTCCTCCACATCCCAAAGCTGTTAAAAGGCTCCGAGTGCCCCCTTCACCTTGATTCGGGTGGCTCGTTGGAGCGATGCTGCTGTCACTTAATTGGTGACACCCTGGGAGAGGGTGGAGGCAGCGCAGAGATGCACGAGGAACCGCGTCGTGCCAGGGCAAATGCCAGGTGGTTTATAGAGCCCCTGCGCCCCCCACCTGCTCTGCCACCGCTGCTTGGTGTCCCTGTCCCCCTGGGTAAGCATCCAGCCATGGCAGGTGATGCTCAGGGACAGAAGGACATGGCAAACATGGGCAAACAGCAATACATCATCCAGCAAGGGTGACACCACACCATGACACCCCACCGTGCTCCCTCCACCTTTTAGCACCCCAGACCCTCCATCTCCACCGGCCACGGCTTGTTTGTGAGTGACATTTTGGCTTTTCCTTTCGGCGTCCAAAGATAGTGCAAGCGGCACTGGCACCCCAGCACTGGGCGTCCCACCCTCCCCATTTATGGGGGTGTCTTCCCCAGTCGGGATGGGGAAGGGGTCCCCCCCTTGGGTGCCGACCTGCCTGGACACCCCCAGGAGGTGGGCAGCAGGGGTCTGCACATGTTTCGACCTCCCTTATCTGCGAAAACCCAATTGGCACAGTGGGATGGAAACAGGCTGTGGGAAGGGTGACCCTGCCGCACGCTGACCCCTCCCAGCGTGGTTTGCCCAGCGCTACTGGGACCATTAAACCAGGGTTAAAACTCCTAATGAGCCCCTCGGTATTGCCTGCGTTACAGGGAGGAGAGCGTGAAGGACACGGGGCGATGCCGCGTGGCGCAGGATGAGGATCCCGGTATCCACTCGTGTCCCAAGCCACTATGCCATCCTCAGGACCCCCAAAACTTGGTGGCAGCTGCTGGTGTCTCGGCAGGAGCTTGGGTTTCTCGGGTGACAGCCTGGAAAAGCTGCTGGACCCTTTTTTGGTCTTTATTGTTTGAATTTTCTGTCTATTTTAGAAAGGATGGGGCAGGCAGAGCCGCTCTGTCCCCGTGCTACCGTGACGCTCCCCTCC
>VZSF01001706.1:0-174026 GCA_013398295.1 Chionis minor
AAAACAGAGCAAAACAAAAAAAAGTTACTGGCTCAACTATTGAATTCAGTCTTGGAGCAACCCACTAGTCTGACTATGCCTTCTGCAGAGCATCTTCTCTGCAGCACAGTGATGTAAAATAAATGGTTTGCTTAAAGAATTTGAGGTCACCAGGGAAAAAGCGACACATGAATGCGGCATGTTGTGAGGCAGGGGAATATTCATGAATGGCTAAAATTAGTTGGGAAAAAGAATACCTTAGCAGCTAGACCAGTAAGAAACTAGCAGATCTTTGGCACCACTGACTTGGGTGCCTCTTTCACATTGAGTGATGGAAGTTGATACAGACACAATGAAACATAAAACACTCATCCCACGGCTTCTTTGTTTGGGGAACAATGACTTTCAGATCCAATTAATGGCAGAGGCCTGGAAATTGTGTGCTTGTGCTGTGTTCTCATGGGCATGGCGTTTTTTGTCTCTAGCTTACCTCCCTCCACTTAATGAATTTTTCTTTAAAAAATTTGTAACAGTGCCTTTTCCATTTTTGTTTTAAAATAGTCACTAAAACATGGACTCTCTGGTACATTATTGCCATTATTAATTCACTTGTAATGACATGTATTACAAGGCAAAGCCTGAGAGGAGATTGAAACATGATATAAAAGGTGCTAATTTGATAATGAATGGCAATCCACAGTATGTCTTCTGTGCATTTTTGTCGTATAATTCCTCTTGATCTCTTGGAACATCACGTGCAAAATGAAGCAGTTGAGTTGATTTTAATTCCCTGTGTTCTTTTCTTGTAAGATTTTTCTTTTGGTCTTAGCAGAAATCTTAACTGTGTCTGGTTTTGATTCTGTAAAAGCAATTTTTTCCTGATACAAGGTGTGGATCAGAACGGCAGTTGTGGCTGCATGTACCGTCCAGCCCATCATAAGAAATTCTGGGCCCTGGAGCTTTCAGTGCTGTTTGAGAAAATCATGTAGACTATGTACCCTGGGAGGCAACATTTCCACTCTATTCAACTTCACAAGTTAAAGATGAAGGTGGCTGTCAGATGGGGTACTGAAATTCAGCGTCTCCAGCAAATCACCCCTGTGTGTTTTAGAAGCACAGAATACTCTGTCCTGCTTTTTCTGTCACTATCTGTCTTCCGGCAAACTGCCAGCACCGTCCAAATTTGGGTAAAATTTAGAGTCTGTAGAATAACTGCAACTCTGTAATAACCAGCTACTGTAAAATGTAAGTGGGGGCAATCCCAGAAAAAGGTTTTCTCCACGGCGTTGAAGGCTTTATGTTCTTTTCCAGGTTACTTGCAACCCTAGAAATGACTGACATGAGGGAGTCTCCAAAAATGCAGATGGCCTCTAGGTCCTACCTTGTGGAGAGATCTTGAATTAAAAAGTCATCAAAAATATGGTGGATCTGTGTCAGTGCGGCAAGTTCTTAAGACATCTCGTGTCTAAGTAGTATGAGAGCTACTCAATTGAACAAATATTGCCTGATACCTTCAGTCTCTGATCGCTTGTCCCTGCATATGTAGGAACAACTACTTCTACCATCTCTTGAGAATATGGACTTAAACTCAGTGGGAAAGCACATAACTTAGACTAGACTCTTTGTCTCACCATCCTGCAAAGTAAGCTCCATAAAACCTCATAGATTGGTGGCAGGGATGTGGATGCCCCTCCACAGTTCCCTGTGATCCCATTTGCTCATAATTAATACATTATTGGGAGCTTATCAGTGAATGTGTGGGAGTTTTTATAGCATGTATAGGAGGCGCCCTTAGTTTCCCGAGAAGATAATTTGAGCTCCTGTGAGATATACACAACATTTTAGAAGTGTTGGGGAAAGTGGTATGTTCTTTATCACTAGAATTACAATTTATTATTGCATATTAAGCTGACAGCTATAACACAGTGATTCTTCAAGAATACGCCTCAATATCATTGCCAGAGCATTGTGGGTCTTGGAAAGATCAAATCAATTGCATAGAACTCAGGCATCCAAACTTATGGATGTTTTATTCAAGCCCATCAATGGGTTCCCTTAAAGGTTCACAAGCTCTCTATGTGAGCACAATCTTTCAAATACGTTCATTGTAACAAATCAATGGCAAATGAAAGAAGGCTAAGATGAAGCAGGAGGCATGGTGTAGTCTGAGGAGGTGGCAGCAAAGAGTGGGAAGTACCATCTTTTGTTCCTGATTGCACTTCTTGGTTGTGTAGCAAAGCAGCTGTAATGAAAAGTCCTGCAAAACAGCCTTGGCATCAAATTTAATGATTACATTTCTGTTCCAAGGAATGAAACTCCAGGATGTCACTAAACTGCTGAACATGCACAGTAGGCAACGCAAAGCAAAGTATCGTAGCAATTTTATTTTGTAGAGCTGCTACCATTTGGTGATATGTGTGAGCCATACGTTCTCCCTAAATGTCAAATGTACTACAATTTGTTAAAATCCTGCCCTAAGTGAAAAGTCAGACCAAAGCTCCCTTTGCCCTCAGGAATGCTGAGACTTTACTTATCCAGAACCTTGATTTACAGATGTTCTCCATGGAGCAGCAAGAGTTGATGAGGAGTCAAGTTCAAACATTGATAAAGGAATCAGAATGTGGTCCCAGTGCAAAATGAACAACAATTGTTGCCTGTTATCAAGCAAATGTTTACAATATGGTGGCAACACTTCTGGCAACACTGGTATTGTCTAAAGTTTGGTTACAACCCATCCAAACATTTCAATTCAAATTCTTATACATCTTGCAGCTTTTCTTACTACCTATTTCACACAGAGTGAAGACTAACAGCAGAACTGAAGATGAAAGAGCCCATGATGCATCAGTGTAGTGTACATGTCCTTGACTTTAAGAAGGATAACAGAAAAAGGTTTCACCTGCATAAGATATTCCCATCAAAATCTATGTGCAAACTAGGCTAACTGCTTTCAAAACCAAATATAAACCCATTATATTTGTGTAGGATAGAAGAGGTGGCACAAGAAAGCACTGAATTACATTCTGGGGGATCTATCCCTCCATGGTTATTCAAAAGGTAGAAGAAAAGGAAAACATTGGTATGACCTTGCCCACTTTTAATCTAACTTCATTCTTTGCTCTAGAAAGAACACATTCACTGATTATAATTCAGACTAGTCTGACATGCTTTTCCATCCTTCACAGTCTTCAAGATCTTTGTGTTCCTTTTCCAAAAATCCATCTTAACTGCTGAAATATTTTGGCCTGTACTTGGATTGTGCTATATTTCAGCAACTACCGCTTTTCTCTCTGCCTTTTCGCCCTTCCATCTCCCAGATTACTATATATCTAAAAAGTTTCTGCTGAAGTTATCATAGAATCAGAGGGTCATGCAAGGAAGGAACCCAACCCCCTGCTCCCAGCTGGGTCAGCACCGAACTGCGACCAGAGTGCTCAGGGCTTTATCCAGTTGGGCTGTCAAAACCACAAGGGTTGGAGGTCCCACAATCTATCCAGGCTTGAATACCTCCTACTGGATTTTTTTTTCCTTTTATCCCGATAGATTCTTCCATCATGCACCTCAGCTTGGCTCTGTGTTCTTAATAACTTGTTCAGAGGTGCTGTAAGGCTGCTACAAAGTCCCTACTGAGTATTTGAGCTGAACAAACGCAGCTCTCTCAGCCTTTCCTTTTACATCATGTGCTCCAACCTCCTGACCACTTTGGTGGCCTACGCTGGACTCCCTGAAGTTTGTCAACAGCCGTCTTTTGTTGAGGGCCCAGCTGGATGCAGTATTCCAGATGTGGCTGGATGTGCGCCAAGTAATGGGAAAAAAGGACTTCTCCTGAAATATTCATTTTCCCTTATGCCAATTACTTTTTATATCTGACTTCAAATCTCTTTAAAAAAAAAAACAAAAAAACCACAACACCATCTAGTATGCATTTCTCCTACTCTGCATATTTGCTGTTATTTACCTTATTTGCATTTTACATTCATTTTCTCTGATTTCTCTCACCACTCTTTTTCTTCACTGTTGGATTTTCTCTTGTTTTCCTCTACTGTTTGTCAGATATTTTCTTCTGTGGGTTTTTTTGGGTTTGTTTTTTTTTTTTAATTGTGTTTCCAGGGGCTTTCTGTATCATCCTTTGTACCTCTAAAATAGCCATCTTCACAGTAGTTACAGAAGTGTTAAAGCATGAACTGTCCTCTTCTTTCCAACAACCTTATGTATTTCTGAGTATTTACCCTCTAAACTTAAATATTCTCAGCATCCTTCAACAGCCAGCATCCAATTCACAACATTCTCAATATGTCACGAATATAAATACTCATTTGTATTTTCCTCTTCAAATCCCTGGGTCTCAATGGTATCTTGTGGAAGGAGTTCCATGTGGAGCTGGCTATGGAAAATGTCAAGTTTCTTGATGAAAGCAGGAGGCTGTCCAGTTGAGAAGAGAGAATTCCAGCTTTCTACTCAGCAGAAGGCTTGGGCATTGCAGTTCCTAAGCAGACACGGGGGTTTGAAGTACTATGATTTCTCTCCCCCAAAACACTGCCGAAGCAGGCAGGAAAGTAATTAGGCCTAGCATGCTTTAATTACTTTTTCCATTTTTTAATTTTTCTGAACTTCAGGGGTGCTGGCATCCAGTGTAATAAAATAAAGTAACTTGTTCAGCAACAGATCTTCTTCCATGTGTCCCCTCATGGTATACAGATGAGGAGGTAACCAAATACTTGCTGGGATAGTGCTCATTATTTTGTTCTTAGCTAAATTAAACCCACAATATATTTCCAAAGTTTAGATGAACATGATTGTGATATTGGCCTCAGGATTAGAAGAATATATCCGTAAACAAGGAGATTCTTGTATTTGTTATCGCCTTTATAGATACATTTTTAGAATTGCATTATCTTAGTGAAAGAAACATCTGCAAATAGGAGATGTATTTTGGTGGTAAAATAGAGTTTTGACCTGTCTTTTCGATGATTTCTTTGATCTCCAGAAGCTTAGCTCAGCAGGAGTCGGTGGGAATATGCCAGGGAGCAAAATGGCAAAACTCAGTGCTGAGTTTTGGGTTATATTTTTTAAGTGAACTTTGCTGTTGTACATCGATTCAGCTGACAGAGGGAGGCTGAAGACACTTTCAGTGGCCATCTTCTGACTCTCTGAAATCATGTCCTATGTCTATTATTATCAGACTGAATCTATTATTGTTAATTGCCTTTTGGGTTCAATGAAGAACTCAGCCTGGAAGGATTCTGCTTACCAGTTTATTAGTCTATCACTGTATGATCTCATATTCCCTGTCCCTTTGCTTTCCCGTTTGGAAAACAATAAAGCAGCTTGCCAAAACCTGTGAACTGCAGCTGAAAAGCTCTGAATATTGTTTTGATTTTTTGCCTATCATGTCCTGCTGCCAAAGGAATGTTCTAAGTAGAGAGACAGTACCTTTGCATAGGCTCGGAGCATGCTTTTCTTGAAAAAGATACCCAATTACTGGTAGTTTATCCCTCTGCCATTTTGTCTCATCTTCCACCATGTTGTCTCACAAAAGACAGAACTGGCAAAGAGAGCACTAAAGGGAAAAGTAGACAGGGAAAGAAAAAAAAAAAGGTTAATTAGGGAGTGGAGAAGTGAGTGGATATTTTTGTTCCTTTTTCTCTTTCAAAGTAGGACACTTGTTGAGCCGTGAAGCTTAACAAGGAACAAGTGGGGAAAAAAAAAAGCCTCCCTTCTTTCGTACCGGTCCTTTCAGTATTCTACTTGAAGTTCGAGTGGCTGCTGGAGAGAAGCACTTCACTCTGTTCTTCCCTGTTTCTTTGTGCCCCCATTTGTCATCACCAGGGAAAGGGAAGATAAAGACTGAAAGGAAGGATGAAAAGCAATTGGCGATCAGAGAGATGAAACTTTCAGACTGCACCTGCAAGACCAGATTGTAAACACTGGTTTCATCTTCCTCTCCAGTTTAGGATAACAAATCACATACACAGAGACGGAGTCAGGTTGAGTGCCTGCAAACCCTTTGATTAAGTTTCAAGCATTTCCTAGCCTGAAATCTGGTTCTTCCCTTTCCCTACTGCTCTTTCAGCACCTCTGGTTCTCCGTGACCAACATTTGCTGCCAACAGGCCTGTATTTTACTTTTTCCCAAAAAATTACCTATAAGGAACTTCCCTGTTGTATCCTTAGGAGTGGAGCTTGGCACAGATTACAAAAAATGAAGAGAGAGAAGTGAAAACATTTGGTGAAGACATGTCCTGGGAAAACATTTTGAAAAGGTTCTGTAGTGATAGTAAGGGCAATAAACACCTTGAGGCTTAGGCATGTGTGGGAACCAGGACTGTGCATTCATTTCTTCCAGACCTTGTTCTGCTCCAACTCTTCAGCCTCCTGCATGAACATATTCACTTTTCCCCTGTTGCTGCAGGAGTATAAGAGAGAGCTGAATTTCCAGGATTTGAACATAGTGCTTGTTTTTTGCAGCAGTGATAAAAATTCCTTTCCACCTCCATTATGTCTTACTAGGGAGAGAGACTCAATCATTACATGTAATAATGCTACACAAAAGCACCTGGGAACCTGTGAAGCTAAGAAACACAAGATCCCCCCAAAAGGCAGCTCAATGTCATCACAAATTGTTGGTTTTGCAAAAGCTTCAGGGAGCAAGAGGGATTTTAATTACAAGCAAACTGTATTAATTTCATCCTTCTTCTGTAATCTCACTCTCTTTTTATAGACTGTCCCAAGTTTTTTGACCAGACAGATTAGATAATAGTTCAGATTAAAAAAGAAAAAAGAGAAAAAAGAAAAAAAAGTTTTCTTTGCAAACTATTTCGCCCAGCTCTTTTTCCCAAGTTTTAGCACAACTGAGTTACTGTCTAAAAATCGATTCCAACCCAAGTTCTTCTGTAAACTTGGATAGTTTGTGTAAATTACTGGGCACACTTCTCTGTTTTCAAGCTGTCCTAGTCATGAAGCAGCTGATTGTCCTGTGGTCTCTGCTTAATAGAGGCATATTGGGAAGAGTGTGTTACGTGCTGCCTTTATTTGTATTTAGCTCTGCTCCATGGAGAAAATCTAGTTTAGCGCCGTTCTTTGTAAATACTTACTCTGCGTCAGACTCCAGTCGGGCTGCAATCTGTAGTAGAGAGGGGTTGTATGCTGAGGACCCGTGGACTGAGCATATTAAAGACAGAGCTGTGAAATTCAAGGGCTTTTTTCTTTCCCCATCATTTTTACATCACTGAAATTTCACTGATTTCAGTGAAACTGTTCATGGTTTATGATATTTAATTGAGATAAGGATGGGGACAATAATTTCTCCCTGGTTCTGTACAAGGCAGAGACTCCAATAAAGTGCCCTGAATAGTAAAATAATGTATAGATAGGTACTTGTGGGTGGATAATTTATATGCAGATATCATTATGTCTTCCTTGTGACTGTACAAAGTCTAATACTACTGGTAAAATGTGCAAAATATCCATTCCTCAAAGCTTAGCTAAGATAAACGGTCCCTCTTAGGTCATTGACCAGATCATCTGGTGGCCCCTGAAGTTCTTGTGGTAAGGACATGATTCAGTGAGACACACCAGCATGTGCTTTTCAGCTGTAATCTCAGCTGAATTGCTAAGTAGCTCAACTGCTTTGTAGGCTTGGGCAAGATAAATCAAACCATCAGGTGAGGGATTCTGCTAAATCTAAATGTTCAGGATTGCATAAGACTTTGAGGAGATAAAAAAAACCAAAAACCACAACACAAAAAAACCCAACCAAAACCGATGTAGCAGCAGCCTCTGCCTCTTCGCATCTCTGCAGCTCAGTTTGAAACTGGCTGTAGCCTTGCTTTCGGTGGAGTTAATTTCTAGTTTTCTCTAGTGTTAACAAGAGGATAGAAAATCCTGCTGACTGTGTCCCACATAGCCCAGTCCTAAACCAGACATAAGTGGCAGCCGAGAAACCAATAAAAGATGCTTAGTGGGGTGGTGTGAGTGAAGGAACTATAATAGTCTCAAGCTTGCTGCTATCTGTATACAGCCTAGATAGTATGTTGTACTGAATTCGAAAATATCAGAGCAGTACTCAAGCCTCAATAGAAGCTTAAAACTTCTGTGTCATGAAGGTATTATTTCTGTTTTACAGATGTAGCGTATAGACTAATTGATTTTTCCAGCAGGGAGGAGCACAACCCAGATGACCATATTTCTGTCCTATAATTATATGGACACTGCGTATGTTGCAATTAGATTAGATGATATGCAAAATAGACCCCTTTATTACATTCTTCAGCTATGTTAGCTTCTCAATGCTGCACTGCCAATACTGTAGGGATTGCTTATTTCACAATTGCCAAAACAACCCCCCCAAAAAAAAAGCTGCACTGACAGGGTTTAAATATTCAAAATAAATCATGAGCTTCTGTCATGTGGAAACAAAAAACTAATGATACAGTGAAAGGCTACATTTCCATAACTCTGACTCACATCTACATATTTCCCATTTGAAAGTCAATGGGAACCGTGTGGCTAAGTGCCATGTGATTCTGAAAAACACAAAGGCAGCCTGCCTCCTCCTTGGCAGCCAGAGCTCTGTCCTCCCGCAGAGGAATCACCTATGTGATTTGCATCTGATTTCTTTGCTAACCTGCAAGAGAACTGGAGCCAAACAGTAGGAGATGCACCAACGGGATCTGAATATTTAGCAGCACAGGAACGAGGGGTAATTGATTCCCGTCTTGGGCACGCTGATGTAGCTCCTCTTTGCATAGTCAGGAGGGGAATGGAGTTGGGTTGAGATAATATATTCATCAGCTGTTAGCTTTTCCCCAGAAGGAGACTTTTAACCCCATAAATATCTTCTGCTGAGGAGCTTCAGGTCAACCCTTCACATATGGAAATCCATTTTTCTATCTATAACAGGTTGGCCCAAAGCGCACCTGGATGGTGGGACAATGTTTTCTTAAAACTGACAGTTAAATAACAACATGACTGCATGGGTGCATTTCTAATGAATATAGTAGGTTTTGTCACACTGGAGTTCCTTCACCTCTATAAGACATGAAGAAGAAGATGAGTAAATGGTCAACATTTAGATAAACAAACTAAAGCCAGAATTCAGTTCTACACTCTACAATATCTTTTTAGGTAACGTCAAACTGGTTCCTTGAAGGTGCACTCTCAACTTGTTTATTTTTTTATTCATTAAAGAAAAATCAATTTCAGGCTGTGCACACTTTGTCCTGATTTCTTTAGTACCATTTGATTTAAAAAAGAAAGTGTTTTAAGCTTTTTTCAGTTCTTTTGAAAGCTCTGTACAGCAAGGGAGAAATACATTAAATGCCTGTTGCTGCAGTGAAGTCTAACCAGCTACAGACTTTCCCAATCACAAAAGTCCATTGGCAAGGCCCACGCTCTAGTCTTGCAGTCTATCTGGTTGCACCAGGAGAAAAGAGAAAAATAAAAAATGTCAAGGTTTGCGAAATGCACTAATAGGAAGCAAAAATTCTATTTTTAGCTTCATTTCTTAATGAATAAGGTTTATGTGATCCCACTACTCTTCCCATAGGGGTTCTGTTTCTCTTTTTGCCTGTGCCCCTGCCACCAATTCTCAGTTAAAAAAGAGTCTCAAAGGCTGCTCAGGTCCTGCAGTGAAGGTGACCCTCTGGACACAACCTAAGCTAGGGGGGCTCAGGAGGAGCTCACCATTTGCAAGACAGCAGAGTGTAATCTCAAGGGAGAGCTGAGACTGTGACTCCAGCTGGAATCTCCCCCTTTCTAGACACACCAGTAATTAATTACAAGACACAGCTCCATAGAAAAATGGGTTTCTATCAGTTTCTCTTGAAATCAGCTTTTCTGGCCTAAATCCTGCCTCATGCTGCAGTGGACGTGGTGGCAGGGTACAAGCCATCAGGTTTGTGTTACTGCTGTGGTTTTAACTTCTGCAAAACACAAACATCTGATTACTTCCCTGGGTGTTCTGAGCGATGGTGAATTAATTTTTATTTAAATGTTTTGAGATCCCAGGAGCTAGACAGATGGGAAACCTTTTCATTCATAATGTAGGGCCCCTGACTCAGAAGACCATTCTGCCCCATCCATTTACTAATTCAGCATCATTACAATTTAAAAATCAACATGCATTTATAAAACAACCTGAGTGACAGTTAGCAATCAGGACTGTTATGGACTTTCAGGTTAGCAATTAGGGAATTATTAGCAATGTGGATTTAGTCATTTAAGTTGTTTGTGGTTACTGTTGGGGTTTTTTCTGTGGTTAATTCAGCAGATGTAAAAACAACAAGTGTTTAGCCATCAAAAAGGGAATTTGAGGTTCCTGCTTGAAAATCTGTGTAGTGGCTTCAGCTCTTACTGACTGATTAAGCTTAGCTGCTGGAGGACTGCTGGATTAGCATGTCACAGGGCCTCCTCTTCTAAGGCCCCTTGTAGGGCCACAAAAGATTAAAAGAAAGCTGAGGAGAGGGCGATTTCACTGCATTTAAACCAGTCTACTTTATTCATTATTCAAGTGGCTGTGTTGTCCGTGAAAATTTTCAAGTAGTGATTTCCTGGGGAAAAAAATAAATCATTCTTTTTAGCCTTACAACCTTATTTTTCCTTTTAACCTTCTATCCTTATTTCCCTTGATTTTAAAGCATAAATACTTGCCTCCTTGCTTCTTTGGGAATGAAGTGCACCTTACTCTAAAACACTCCTTTAGTGCATTTACAGATGCTCAGAGTTACTGTTAATGCTTCCATTGTTAATTTTACTTTAGCACCGAAGCCCTTTGCTGGTGAACAAGGGATGTTAAGCAAGCAAGAAGCTTGCCTTGAGGACCATTGGATATGTCTTCTAAGCCAAGGAGACAGTCCCCAGAGCAGTGAGGACAATATTAATTGAAGCCTTGGGATCTGGGTGGGCATAAGTTGGAAGCCTTTGTGGCAAGTACTTCATTATTAATTGAACCTGCAGCTGGTGGTATTGTCTGGGAAGGTGCTGTACTGCTCTCAGATCCCGCCATGGGACAGGAGATTACCCAGCACCAGTGAGAAAGATCTGGGGGGTTGCTTCCCTTGTGCACAGCTGAGGTTTTAGAAGATTTGTCATTGCCTGAACACCCCTTAGATAGTTTTTTGGCAGTAAATGAAAGGCTTTGCCTTTTGGCGGTGTGTTCAGAGAGCAAAATAGCTCATCTTTCTGAATAGTGCCACGTATGGCACCATCAAAATGCCCTCCTGAGGCTCAGTGGAGAACGTGCACTGGGAACTCTAACGTGGAGCTGCGTGTCTCTCTCTTGAAGTCCCTTTGAGCTCTGCCAGCTCGTTTTGCTTCTCACTGGGCTAACAGCAAGCAGTGGGAAGAGGCTGGCTTCCCCCATCACCTTTTCCTTTGATTAATTTTTTTCAGCCTTGAAAGACATCACCTCCAGGTGAAATGACCAGTAAAAACATGGAAAGATATGTCCATGCTCAGCCCTCATTAGAATCCAACAGTTCACCTGTGCAGTTAATTAAATCGAATTTCAACTTAAAATTCATGGGGGGAAAAAAAAAAAAATTAGAGTAAAAACTACGGGAACGCCATTGATTTGGAAGTCCTCGTTTTTGCATAGAACTTATGTAAAGAAAAGGCAAAAGTGGTTGCCTACTGCATGGACTTGACATCCATGCAGGTGGAGAGGCCTGTGGAAGGTTTCAGAGGGATTTTTCCCCATGAGCCCTGATGCCTCCATGGCCTCTGTATAGAGGGAAAACTGGGAGAACTGAAAGCACAGCTTCATGAACTCATGGGGTTTCCAAAGTTGTTCCTTCTCTAATTCAGTAATAACACACACATTGCTGCCTAAATCTTAGGGAAAGACAGGGAAGAAAGAATAAAATGGGAAAGCACATCCTGAGGTCTGCAGGGATTGAAGACTTTCTGAAAGACTCAATTGGGCTGTTGGGCCCACTTCAGAAAGGATGCGTAAGCACATGATTAACTTTAAATGTGTGCTGAAATCTTTAAAAATATCCTGACATCGAGAGATTTCCTTTGAAATCGGTATGACTGCTTATATCTTTCTGAATCAGGACTCAGATGCTTTCTTGTATGCAGGTCTAAAGCTGCAAGGTCAAACACGGCTACTTGTACTTTGCTACTAGAAGCCAGACATCTAAGGGAGCATATTTACTAAGTAAAACAAAATATTAAATAGAATCTGTGATCTGGGTTGCTCATGGATTTTCTGGTTTTACAAACTGCCGGGATGACATGGTGGTGCTTACTCTACTCTTGTCTTCAGGCTGCAGGTCTAATGAGGGTGATTCTGCAACCCCCCTCATCCTCTCCATTTTTTTCTAGATACGCAGCCTACTGTAGTAGAAAGTATAACTTTGGATATGGTGATTTCCTTATTTAACATTTGAATATGAGAAGCATTTTGTTCCATTTAGGATATTTCTTATTGTTCTCTACAACTACCTGAAAGGAGGTTGTGGTGAGGTGGCAGTCGGTCTCTTCTCCCAAGTAACAGGCTGTCGGACAAGAAGAAATGGTCTCAAGTTGCATCAGGGGAGACTTAGATTGGATATTATGAAAAAAATCTTCACTGAAAGGGTTGTCAAGTGTTGGAACAGCCTGCCCAGGGAAGTGGTTGAGTCGCCATCCCCGGAGGTATTTAAAAGATGAGTAGACGTGGTGCTGAGGGACATGGGTTAGTGGTAACTTGGCAGTGCTAGTTAACGGTTGATTTGATGACCTGAAAGGTCTTTCCAACCTAAATGATTCTGTGATTCTGCTGCCAACCACAGGGTGCTATCATTGATCTCCTTAGGCAGTCCAGGTACCACGTATCTAAAGACTGCAGTATTTACCTCAAAAATAAATGTCTACCTTAAACCTGTAAGCACCGCACAGGTTCTCACAAGCCGATGAGATGTCTTCCAGCCTATGAAATGATGGGAAAAAAAATGCTTCAGAGGGTTTGCAAAGGGTTATTTTCTGAACATGAATGCACATACACCGTTATTCCAGCTGCTTTTGAAGGAGTGCAGCCAGCTAAAATTATACCATAAGCAAGCATTTTTTCTCAACTTTTTTTAAAAGTAACCATGATGGTTATTAAAACTTAAATTAAAAACTGACAGTTTACATGTTTGCTTTCTCTGGTTTTGACTGATCTTGGATAAGAAAGATGTAATAAATAAATAAAGACAACCAAAGAACTTTTTCTTGCTGTTTTGTAGTTAACTTACTTTTCAAATTTTTAGAATTAAAAAGTCTGGCTTTCCTATGTTACAGGGAAAGACTGTTTAAATAGCTTTTGTGGGTATTTTAATGGGAACTTCTGTTCTTTTTATATCTGAAAAAATTATTAATATTATTAAATATGTCAATGAAAGTTTATTGAAACTGAACATTTCCATTTAGCAGACCTTCGCAGCAGTGTACAACTATACAGTACAGGCTGGTCTAACAGTGTCTCCTCTTTTCTCTTTCCCCTTTTCACAGGGTGCCCTGTTACGAGATATTGAAATGAAATTTTGTTACATATAATTCTTTTCAGTGTACACATATTATAAGATCAAGCAGAGATATGTTCTTTGCTATCTTATTCTCCAGATCTTGTTTACAAGATGGAAACAGAATAATTAGGTGATGAGTCTATCTGTAGTCTTTGAAGGGAGAAAATAGAAAAGGTATAAAACCTCTCAGCAATTCTGTGGTTTGGGGGAGAAAAAAGTTACACACAAACAAGGCTAAAGCTAAATTCCTTTTAAATCTTTAAAGACATCCTGAGCAGTATTTCAGACTACAGCCAGAAATGCTGCAGACCAAAGCTTCATTTGGCTCGTCTTCATAAAACTCAACATTGAAGACAATTCCCTGGGAAGCTCAGGAGACAAGGGCAAAGCAATTCAACAGCGGCATGTACATTTTTAGAAGCTTTTTACAGCCCTGGCTATTCTGACCTCTGCAGTGGTCTTGCCGTTGTTTAGGATAGAGGAGGTTTCTCCTTTTCCGTTTCAGAAAGTTGTTTATGCGACATGCTGTTTTCCGCTATCCTGGCTCATCTTGTTCAAAAGCATTTCCTCTGCCCTGCAGAAACCATGGGGTTGTGAAGGAAACAAGCTTGCCAAAATGAAGGCCAGCCACTTTCACAGGTCAGTTAAGTGTATACCATCAGCTCACAGAGCACAGATGAGCCCAGACACTTCTTCCGAGGACGCAGAAATACTTTGCTGCTGTTATTTCTCATAGATTTTTTTCCACTTCAGATTCCAGCTAGTGCCAGAGACTCCATGATGAGTTCTTTTGCACATGGGTAATGGGAGCTGTTTGCTGTCCCCAACATCTTGCGAGCCAAAAGAGAAAAATGACCAAGAGATTAAGTGACATGACAGAGGCTCTATTCAACAGCAGTGGCAGAGCATGAAACGAACCCAGTCCCTCAAAGCAGGCTGCTTAGCACCTTTCCTGCTATGCCTGGAGATGGTCACTGCAAGGGGGATGACAGAGCTCCTGGGACTAGCACAGTTCTTCCCACAGCATTGCAGCCACACGTGGCCTGGGACTTGCTGTAACCACTCTGCCTTGCTTGACTTATCTTTGCTGCGCTTAGGGCTATGCATCTTACAGTAGGTGCAAATGCCTGGAGGCAAGGAACCTGTTGTTTTGTGTAGTTAGACTGTAAAGTAGCCTGCCTGCACTGCTTTGGGCTACCGTAGCTGAGGCTTTGAATGATGCCTGTGGCAATTAGTTGTCCAGATGCCATTGAAAGTCAATGAGAACTGGGTGAAATCCTGAGAATGGGTGAGCAGCCAAATGCTACCATATGCTCATAAGTATTTTTTCCCCATCTAGTGCAGTGATCACAGGGATACAAAATGGCAGCTGGAGTAAGGCTTAAGACTGTGAATAGCAATTGAGATAAGCATAATAAATACAAAAGCAAGTGCCTTTCTCTAATTCATGTGTAACAGGCTAATGACATGATTTTCAGGGCAGAAAGTTATGCACTAACCATACACTGGAGCACAGGAATTACCAGTATTATTATTTTTCTATTCCTTGCTTTGGTGGCAGTAAAGGGAAAAAGGAAAAAAAATGAAGGTGGCTATATAAGAACTTGGTTTGTGGCTTCATCTTCTCCCTCCTTGAGACCAAGAACCAAATCAAAACAGATTTGCAATTGTTGATGAAACAAATCAAAGCAATTAATTTCTCTCACTGTCTCCCATTTCCTCCTCAGGTACAAAATTTGGCTTCCATTTAAATGATCCCAGCATTTATTCTGTGAAACATGTAAAAGCATGGAAAATTAAAACATATGAAGATTTTTCTTTTTTAAAAAAGAGGTAAACTGTACATTTTCCATGCAAATGCAATACAGTCCTTCCCATCCTGTTTATTCAGAGAGCACTTTGGAAAAACCCAGATGAGTTTAAGATGAAGAAGGACTACAAGAGATCTTTTTCTTTCCTTTCTCCTTGCACATATGTCCCACAGCAGGGGAGGGATGCTTCAGTGCTCCATAAACACCTTGCTTTTGTCTTGCCTTGTTCCTGTGAGGGGCTGCATCATGCCTTGTAAAAGTGACACCGCTGGAATTGTGCTGTGCAAGTACAAGGGAAAACAAAAACACAACCCTGAGCTTTAACCGCACATGTCTGACAGCAGCTTATTAAACTCAGAGCAGGCATCAGAAAAGAGAAAGCAAGCCTGTGGATGACAAGAAAAGGTTGTTTCTCACAGCGTGAAGGAAAAATGTTTTCTACTAAATGAAAGAAAACAAGGCAGGGGAAACAATTCCTGGGTTGCGGGGAGGCTCTTTTTTATGGAACTCAAGTTTGGGATGCCACTTGCTAATATGGTCTCTACAATTTAAATCTCCATCAAGCTGATCAGCCCAAATATTTGCACATGCTAATTTGTTCAGCTGAGGCCCCTTGATCTGTCATATTCCTGTGAATCATGTTTTCTGTTGGCTCATTCTTTGGGACAGCTTGCCTCCTTTTGAATTTTGTTATTAAAAGATAATATTGACTTAGTTTCCTTTACACTGAGCAACAGCCTTGTCTCCTAAAGCCTGCCGTGGTTTGTGCATGAGTGCATGCTTTGCGTGTGTGTGTGTGAGACAACCTGTGTGCAAAGACTTATTTGCTGCTGCTCTTAATGACAGGAATAATTAACATCATCTTCCCAGGACCACTTGGTGTCCTGTGTCCCATTGACATGTTGTGTATGCCAGGACTTCAGCCTAAATTCAAGTATCTCCATGAACTTTGGGATCTCAAGGAGGAGTTTGCTTGAACTCGTTCCTCCTGATACCAGCTCCTGATGGATGTCACCTAGGATAACAGGACCTCCAGTGCTCAACCTCATTGCACCCCTGACTCTCAGCAGGGTAAACCCCATGTCCAGCAACCCTCTGCATGCAAGGGTCTGCCTCTATATCCACCACCTTCTGCTCCCAGAAACCACAGCTCTGGGTAACACCTTCAGCGACTTCTTGATTGCACTCAGCTCTCTTGTCCTGAAAATCCCTCCCTGACTGCCAGAATTACTGCTGGACACTATTGCCCTGCCAAGCTCCAGGGCTGAGCACTGCTTGGGCATCACCCCAAGAAATGAGTAGCAGGAGCGTTCCCTGCCATTCTTCCCATCATCTGTCTGCCCAGGGCTGGGCAGCCAGGGAAGGTCATGCCTTAGCTGAGAAACAGCAGTGTCTGCTACTGCCTGTGCTCAGCTCCTACCCTCGCTGCAGACCTTGAAGGCTGTAAATCATAAGGACTGACGAGTACTGATTTCCCCCCCCCCCCCATTTCTTTAANATGCTTGCGCCAGCGCATTTAGTACCCGTTCTCTCTCTCTGCCTGAGATTTCTTGCGGAAAGCATCGGAGAGGAAAGATTTAGGATTGCCTCTCCCTCTGGAGCTGTCATGATGGACAGTGAGCCCTCCCTCTGTATAAAATACGTGCACACACAGCATACTCCTCTCTACTGTACCCCATCGCTGCTGCCGTGTGCTCAGCTATAGGACCAGTGGTACTCAGATGGGGTGCAGATGGGGATGTTGGGAGTTTGAGGGATGAAAAGAGTCTTACTTACCTTTATTTTAAATTTCTCCACTTGCTTTACCAGTGACTTTAAATGACATAAGATGAATCTTGAATTTCTGTGATTAGATAACATACTTAAATATTTTTTTTTTCATTTAATCCAGTTTTGGCCATAGCTTTGACCCCAGTTAATTTCAATTCTATTTCTTATCTCTTCCTTCTTATATTTGAGAAAATCAAGTGAAATTCTCATCTGGACAATAGTATGTAGAACCAATTTTCAGAAATAACATAGGTCTGGAGAGTCAGGAGTCCTTAAAGCACTTAGTTCATTTGGAGAGTGGTCTCAGCATCCCCATAACCACATAGAGGACTTCAGTTATGTCATGGACTCACCCCTCTGCACACCCTCCCTCCTTCTCCTGAGCAAACCAGTAGGGCCCATTAACTTAAAAGGCAATTCAAAGGAGCCGCACAACTTTATTCACTTATCAAAGAAATGTGGTGAAGTTCACACTCCCTTCTCCTCTAAAGCACAAATTCTGAAATTGAGTTGCTCGAGCTGCGTAGGAGTGAATTTCATTAAGCAAGACAGCACAGAAATTCCTCAATAACAGTAGGACCTATCCTCTTCCTTCAGCTAAAAAACACGGATTCAGACAGAGGGCTCAGAGAGGTCATATTTACATCTTGCCTAGCAGCTTGCTTTTCCTGGGATACTGCAATATGCTTCTCGTTTTGTAGAAATCATCCTCATTCTTCAGCTTCTTTTACCTTACTCCCAGGCCCCGATGGAAAACCAGCCCACAGAACAACAGTACAATTGCTGTGCTTCACTGGATGCAGCAAATAAATAACTTGTCTCCTGCACCCATTACTTATCCTCGCTGTGTGTTTTTAGCCTACCTCCTATAAAAAGGAGAAGCTAATTTATAATCATGTTGTTTGTCGGGAGTGTTTGTTCACATCTGTCTGTCGGCAAGTTTTATAAATCAATTAGCCCCAGACAGACACACTCTGTAGCTTTCTGTGTTCCCACAGATGTCGCTTACTCAGCAGCAGAAAAAAACACTAGCCTTCACTGTCTCCTAATTTGGGTGCACGTGAAAAACAATTAAGTATGTCTTCTGCACATGTGTATCAAAAGTGTTCCAGTTCCCTGGCAACCAATCGAACAACTCTGCTTGAAAGCCAAACACCTGAGTACAATACTGTACCCATTTGCATAGATGTGTGTGTATATATATATACCTGAAGAGATATATGTGGAGTTATTTTAGTATTAAAGAATAAGGACTAGGGGAATTTCTTAAAATAACTGAGTTGGTTCATTACCATTTCTGCAAATGTGAACTTAGTAGTAAAGCAGGGGAAAATAAAGCTGTGTATGAGATGGGGAGGGATTTGGGGAAGCCACAGTGGTGTACTGCAGTCAGAGGGATTTACAGGGAGTGTTGAAGTGACAGGTAAAGTTTACAAGCATTGTGCAGGAGATAATTGCACTCAGCTGGTGTTTTACAGCCCTACTAACTTCTCTAGTTTGCTTGAAGACTTGTAGCAATATATTCTGTTATTGCTCGGTACGTATGGTCTCGGATTGATCTCCCTTTGGTTGCAAAGCACTTGCTATGAAAAGCTTAAGCTGGACAGTCTTTCAGCTCCATCTTCTCCTGGAGAGCAGGAGTGGAGAAGGTATGGACAAAGATCCCCATGCGATGTAAGTGTAGAAGGAAGAGGACTGGATTAAAACACAGGTTTTCCTGTATGTGGATAAGTGTGTGGTTTGAGGGAATGCCAGAGAGTGGGACGTGTGATGAATAGGAGGACGGAGAGCAGGTGAGATACAACTGAGAGCGGAGAGGGAGAGACATGAAGAGAGGAGAGGTTGCCCACTAGTAGGTGTGCAACTTTTGCAATTCTTGCCCACAAACGGGGTTAAAAAAGAGGAGATGGGTACAATGTGGGATGGACACAGATGATCTCCAGACCACGCAATAAAACCAGACGGTGAGCCCTGGGCAATTACAGCACATGGCGTGGCGGGAAGAAACAGCCGTAGTGGTCATTCCTGTGTGCTCTTTTCTCTGGTTTTGTAAACCTTCTATTTCCTCACCTTGACTTTACTACTTTGATTCCCATAGACCAGTGGAGGGGTTAATCTTTAATACCTTGCAGTAATAAAACGGTTTTAATTAGCATTAGCTTGGAATGACAAGGCTACAAGTAATTAAGTTACACTGGGATCTAGTTGGAATGAAATTGATACCAGGGGATAGCATAAACATAAATCAGCATTTAAATAAACTGAAATCAGATTGCTGTAATTAAAAGGAAAATCCATTGGCATTAAGACATAAAAATAACAGATACACATTTAATAAACATAGCGAAGGAGGGGGAGAGAGCCTGGAAAAATGTAAATTGCTCGTCACCACATACCCGCCATCAAAAAAAGGAAAAGATAAGAGATCACTGTTTGGTTAGTATTAAGGAAATACAATTACATAGGGATGGGAGAGAAGTTAGAAAACAGAAGATTATGAGTGGCTGTACAGAATGCCATTAACGTTAACCTGATGCATTGCAAGTGAGTTCTAGTTATAAAAGTAATTACTGGCTACTGAACCCATCTGGAATCTGCAATCAAAGGACAAAGAGAGAAGAACAAGTCGAGGAGAAAGTGATTACTTCTCTGAAGTTAAGAAAGGCATGTGTAGTCAGCAGCCAGCAGCAGGCTGTTGCATTTTTTTCATGCTACGGAAAGAGCAAGCCAGCATACGCCTACCAACTCCTACTGTTTTCTTTAGGCTGCTTACCGCTATAGGACATGGCATTTTTGTATGATTAAAAATGATTCATTAGCCTTTTGAATTAAGGGAATCATGTATCTTTTTTAAATGTTATGGTAATTAAGATATACTAGATGAAATGCGCTTTTTTTTTTTTTTTTTTTTTTTTTACAAGACAATAATCTCCTTTCAAAGAATATAAAGGATTTGGAGGAACTGATGTAGGAAAGAAGATTAAGAGAACTCTGCACGAAGTGATTCCCATTCAGTTGTGACCTCTCAGGTAAGAAAACCCTACCTGAGCTGAGAGTAACTCACTGAAAGCACCGAGGCAGGTTATGGTGACAGTCACAACATAGTAAACATTGCTTTATGCTCTGGGTCCTTAGTTCTTCTGCAGCCAGGTCTTACCTTTGTCTGCAGGGTCATCCAAGATGAAGTTGTAAAGGCCAGGGTGGATCAATACGGAGAAGGAATGGAAGCACAACATTATTTATACACTATGCAACACAAGTGTCAGGCAAGCTTTATAGACAGAGCAAAGATGTGGCTGTGTTTAGAGCTCTGTCGGTTAATGGGCTCTGGGGTGTTTCTAGTCTGTACAGATGGCCTGTACATGATGTGGACATACAACCCATCCCACCCATTTCACATACTTACTGGTCTAAAATCGTGGACATGGGAAGTCCATATGTCGTAAGGCTGAAGTATTTGGAAAGGCTGAGAGGTATAGTTGCGCTGTACCACTGATGTGTAGATATGTCCAGTGAGTCTGGTGTCTACCATGTGTATTAAACTTACAGTTTACACATGAATACATTATCCAAAATACATAAAAATGATAGAGGCATCCCAGTTGAGTTACATTCTTTGTGCACCCACCAAATAGTTGACCTGCACTTGTGCAAAAGAGATTCTGTTGGGATTTCCAGATATTTTATAGGCATGGACTGTGTTGTGTTGAAAGGGACCTGTGGAGGTGATTTTATCCAACCTTCTTTCCTAGTCAGATCTCTTTTTCCAGTCACAGTAGAGACCCAAAGTGAACAAGTCTTCAAATTATATCTATTTTTAAAAAATGCTGATTAGAAAAAAAAAAAAGCATGTGGGGCAAAATTTCTGAGATTAAGATATATAGATTTATTTAAACTGTTGTAAAAGGGTGTGTGCATCATTTTCTGGGGCAGCGTTGGCTTAATTTACTTATGATATTTAACAACAGTATAAAGTCAAAGAAGCAGGAGCAATTTCTGATCCAGTGTAAGAACCTGAAGCAGAGTTTGTGTCACTTAGGTAAAGTGATACACGCATGTTGTGGGCAGCACCGTGGGCTGAGGATGATAAGATGGGGTGAAAAAGGCAAAGATCTGATTTTTCAAATTGAGGCCAGAGAAGACAGAAATTGTAGAAAAGGGGAAATAAACTGTTCGCCAGTGGCACTATCTCATTTCCTTTTGCTTACTCAAATGTAAAAAATGGTGAAATTAGTGTATTTTTGTAAAAGTGAACAATACTTACCCCATTGTAGCTACTGGGAGGTTTGCCATTAACTTAATGGGACTGAGGTTCCAGTTCCTGCATTTAATCATCAGAAATATAATTTTATTGAGTAGTAACAGAGCAATTTTGCACTATGTATTAGATGTCACTTGCATATATCAAAGCTGTTCCTTCCATGATGATTGTATTACCTAGCCTAGAATAATTACCATTAATAACAGTGTTGTCATTTGAGGGGGAAGAGTCAGGATCAAACAGAGAAATTAACAGAATAACTTTTTGACATCAATCAAGCAGGCATTATTCAACCTTACTTGACCACACATTCACCTCCTCAAACTAAATGACTGCTTGTAATACAGAGCTGCTAGTTTAATATCAGAGCATCAGGCCTAAATTCCTTTCTGCAGATCAGTGGATTTTTCTAGACGTGTTTGTGCCCCTGGATGGAAGGGAGCAGAGGAATAGTTTGATGAGGGTCCTTCAGTGGTTTTTAAAATGACAACCCATGGAGCGATCAGCTGGAAAATGCTAAGTGGGATGGGGAACTGAATGAGCGTACCCTGCTTACGATGACTGTGATCTTGCATCTGCACAACCCCGTGTGGAACCTGTCATGTTTTACAGACGTCACCAGCTATGAATGCATAATGTGCCACGCTCTGTAGTGCAGTCACCTTATGGGTGAAACTCCGCGACCGACTTGACAGCATCCTGCCTCCTTACATGAGAACTCTGGAGACAGAAAGAGAAATTCTCCTGCAAAGTGACAATACAGGGAGAACTTACCTAGGTCAGCTGTAATCACCAGATGTAACATGGGACCGGGACAACTGAATGAACATCGTTACACACAGTGAGAGGATGAAGAAGCCAACTCTTTAGTTTCCCATGCTCTTCTCTTTCAAACAGAGCTTGTTTACAGTATGAAATTGTCTTCATCAGAAGGAACCAGAAATGACAGAAGACAGATCTTCAATTCCTTACTTCCCCTTCTGTTCCTTGCTCACCCAGCGTGAACCTAGGGATTGACTCGTGTGCGTTTCTTGCAGCATCTCTGTTCTTCTTATACAGATCTTTTGTTAACCTAACCATTTTTTTCTTGAGTCATTTCACAGAATCATGGCTTGCAATGATGAAGTTGCAAAACGGATGGAGTTATCGCTTGCTGTGATTTTCTAGTAGGGAAAATCAGATGAAAGTTTTCTGCTAGGCTACTCCTGCACAAGAGCATCAGACAGTCGTTTACTGCAGCACTGCCATCTCGTTTGGACAGAGCTGCTATCTTTCTCCTTGTGTCAGGAGGTAGTAGCACAAGTTTATCACTATCTAGATGAAAAAGTTCAAGGGAAGAGGCAAGAAGCCAGATTTCATAGCAGTAGAAACAGAGTTCCTAGAAAGCTGGGGACCCAGTTCCTTCCTGATGCTGCTCTTTTCGCAATATCAACTCCCTGTTTGCCAAATGTCTCTTGCTGTTCATGTTTATAAATTTTGATTCTTAAGTCTATCCAAAAATATAGAACAAAGCCTCCTACTGAAATCAGTTACATTGACAAAGTGTCAACAATCCTGAAATAGTGTTTTCATCCCCTACCGTGCCAAACAACAGCATATGTCTAAATACACTGGCAGATCCTGAAGTATACCCTGAAGGATAATAAGGACTTGTTGCATGGAAAACAGAATTTCTTGCTGAAGTTGAGACTTGCTCGTCTGAGAGTGCCCACATTATAATACATAAATCTAGAAGTTATCACCAGATCATAACTTTTGAGCAATAATAAAAGTAGGCAAGTGATCTTGTCTGTCACCTCAGTACCAATCATAACTCTAAGCAGCATGAAAAAATGCATCAAAACCTGTCCATAGAGCAGTGGTTTATCTTGATAGATACATACAATACTGCTAAAGAAGGTGATCATTAGACTTCAAGATCAGATAAAGTTTCTTGGCAAACTTCGGATTTAGACAAAGATGGAGTGCAATGCAGGAATCTAGTCTGAAGGCCGGAGAGGATAAACATCTTCTTCACAGAAGGAATAGCACCACCAGCGCACATATAGTAGAGTCAGCTGACAGTTTAATAAAACTAGAGAACAGAAGATGTGTTCTGCTATGTTAGATAAAAACAACGCGTCTGTGCTCTTGCACATCCTCCAGTTTGCTTTCTTCTTACTTGAGTTGAGCTTATAGCAGCCTTCTAGTATCTGAAAGGGGCCTACGAGAAGTCTGGAGAGGGACTTTTTACAAGGACAGGTAGTGATAGGATGAGGGGTAATGGCTTCAAACTTGAAGAGGGGAGATTTAGATTAGATCTCAGGAAGAAATTTTTCACTCTGAGGGTGGTGAGGCACTGGAACAGGTTGACCAGAGAAGCTGTGGTTGCCCCATCCCTGAAGGTGTTCAAGGCCAGATTGGATGGGGCTTTGAGAAATCTGGTCTAGTGCAAGATGTCCTTGCATATGGTAGGAGGATTGGAACTGGGTGATCTTTAAGGTCCCTTTCAACCTAAACCATTCTATGATTCTATGATTCTTCACCCAGGTGGGCAGCTCCTCCCTTCTCCGCATTCTCCATTCTTAGCCTGAGGAATGATAGCTCCATCCAGTTTTAGTGAAATAAGCAACTGTGTCTCATTGCATCACATCCCATATCTTTAAATAACTCTCTGTGCATACTGGGAAGAGCAAAGAGATCTCAAAGTATCCCAGCTGTGTCACAGCTATGTTGTTAACAACAGCATTGTGAAAACATGCAGTTGTTGATGTCAACAAGGCAACTCAGTGGTTGCTGAGTGAGACATTTTTCTTCAAGCTCTTGGTGATTCCCAGCTTTGCCATTGCTGCGTGACCTTGGTGAACCCACTTCACTTCAGCATGCATCAGCTGGTCAATGTGTAATATGAGGATAACCATACTTCAAAGCCTTTTTTTTGTTTCCTGACATTCATGGAAGACAAGTGCAATAGGCAAGCTGGATATTACTCAGCTATGGTCTTACGGCTGCTCGTCTCAGGATGCTGTGTGAATGAAGCATGCTATAGCTCCTGTTTGCCTCTGTTCCTCGCTGTAAACAAGGTGTGCATGGTCATCACTGGGGTCTGGTCTGTGGCATCTTCCTGGGGACAGCAGAGTTGTCTCTTTTGTCTTAGGGTTTTGCTGGAGGGTTACCAGAGCTTTTGGAGAAATCTATGACTAGGGTGCATCTTTCTCTCTCCTTCCTGCTGTCTTGCCTGCTCCGTGAGTTTAACCAGAGGGCACAATGTTTTCTTCCTTGCACTTCTTTGACATGTAAGGAATGAATGCCTTGTTAGAAAACAACTGAGCAGGCATCAGGTTCACTGTCACCACTGCTGTAGAGCACACACATGCTGGGGAGAGAGAGAAGAGGAGACTCCACACCTTTTGGGAAATCAAATTAAGGTTGCATTGAAAAGTGCAAGCTGTTCATTGAAACAGTCTGATTGAGGGGGTGGAGGGGGGTGGGGAAGAAGGAGAAGAAATGATGGGATGGATGGTGGGCAGGAGCATAAGCAAGAATTAAGAAATGACATGTCAGAAAAGCCATTTCAGTTAAACTACAGAATTCCTTTGCCAGAATGGAAAAATATGAAACCTGGCCTTGCTCTGCTCTTGTAAATCTCTGACTGTGGAGGCCATGATGGAGGATGAAGTGTTGTGCAGTGCTGACTCAGAGCTGAATCAATTTCTTCTTGTGGACTTTTATGTCCCGCTATATGAAATTGAAATATTATTTCTTTTGGATTTCAGTTTTCAAGCCTCTTTTCTTGGGCTTATTTAGGAAAAAACCAGCACTGCTCCCACCCTGCTTAGCAAGTCCCACCATCAGGTGGGTCTGGCTCTGCTCCCAGCTTTCAAGAAGCAAATCTACCCGGCCAGGTCTGCTGACTAGCTCTTGGTTTCTTTTCTGCATGTTGTTGTTTGCTTGTTGATCCATGCTGTGGGACGGAGCACAATTAAATGAAGAAAAATGAAAACATGGTGCTATGCCAAACAGTTTTGCTGCTGTCTTGCTGATTATGAAAGATGAGTGTGGTTCTGGGCAAACAGACAAGAAGGGATAATGCTGTGTCCTTGATGTACTCCACTTTAGGCAGCTTCTTCAGAGCTCTGGTCCTTCCCTAGGACCCATGAGAAGAGTGGCAGCACCTATGTAGGCAGAAGCTGCCCTTGTCCCTAGGCTTGTTTCTTACAGAGTTTGTCACAACTTAAAGTGCATGATAGTTTGGTATTCTTAGATTGGCATTATTTTGAGACTTATCTTTGTATAGGATATAAGCGTAACCTGTGCTGAAAAAAGCCTGCTGTTACATTGCACAAGGATTTTCCTGTCATAAACCAGCCTCTTGAGCCAGCAATGTGCCCTTGTGGCCAAGAAGGCCAATGGCATCCTGGGGTGCATCGAATGTAGCAAACAGGTTGAGGGAGGTCATCCTCCCCCTTTACTCTGCCCTGGTGAGGCTACATCTGGAGTCTTGTGTCCAGTTCTGGGCTCCCCAGTTTAAGAAGGTCAGGGAACTGCTGGAGAGGGGACAGCAAAGGGCTACAAAGATGATTAGGGGCCTGGAGCATCTTTCTGATGAGGAAAGGCTGAGGCAGTTGTGACTTTTTAGTCTAGAGAAGAGAAGGCTGAGGGGGGATCTCATAAATGTTTACAAATACTTAAAGGGAGGGTGCCAGGAGGAGGGTGCCAAACTTTTTTCAGTGGTGCCCAGTGAGAGGACAAGAGGCACTGGGTACAAAGGTGAATATAGAAAGTTCCATGTGAACATGAGGAGGAACTTCTTTACTTTGAGGGTGGCAGATCCCTGGCAGAGGCTGCCCAGAGAGGTGCTGGAGTCTCTGAAGCTGGAGACATTCCAAACCCACCTGTGCAACCTGCTGTAGGTGGACCTGCTCTGGCAGGGGGGTTGGACTAGGTGATCTCCAGAGGTCACTTCCAACCCCTAACATTCTATGATTCTATGATTCTATCTTCTTCTACCTAGCGTAAAGTTTCTCTTTCCCTCAGCAAAAACACAAGTTCTCACATAAGATCTTAGTACTATCATCCACTATTATTTGCACATTGGCTTATAATGTATTCCTGCACTTTTCCTTCTTAAAGGCCTCTGTTTTCTTCCTCTCTCCTCCTCACTCCTATTGATACCCCTCCATCTGTCTCTTGGTTTCCCACCACGTCAGTTCAGGAGGATCTAGCACCACTTTTTAACTCACAAATGCTCCTATTAGTCCCCATTAGTCCACCCTCTGAGATCACCTACCCTCCATTCAGCATCTGCTTTCCTCTCTGATCTTCCATAACCATTTTTCCGCCCGAACTCTCCAATCTGAGCATATCACCCATGCACCCATGCACCCATGAAGCCATGAACCCATGTTTGCCCCGAACTCACTCTCTGACCCCTCTCTTCTGATCCCTGCTGGCCTGCAACGAATATTACTTGTCTCTCAGCATGTCTCCAACACCCTTCTTCTGGATGGCTCATTAGAGAAGATGACCATAACATAATAAAAGTTAATTAGAATTATTGCTGACTGACTCATTGCAGTGTCTTCCTACCATCATTCAAGGTAGAGGGCTCTCACAGTGAAGCGAGGTTCTGGCAGCTTTGCCCTCCCAGCAATATTTGATGCAATGCTCAACACCTTAATATTAAAGGGGGGGCTTTTTACAGCCCAGACTAGGAGGACTGTTTGGCCACTATGGTATCACACAGGGGTTGGATGTGACCTCTGGGCTGCCCATTGAGAAACAGTGTCATACAACACCCATGTGGACTAAGTGCAACGTATAAAGATCTTGGGTATGGAGTACTATCAGATTTGGACCTAGGTCTGCTGGTTACCATGGTAGGACCTCCAGTTCTGAAGTATTTTGGCAAAATTAATTTCTTTATTTGTAAAATGATGATGCTTCCCTCATCAGAAAACAAGCAAAGAAGACTTTGAAACTATGGACAAAAAAGGAAAAATGTTTCGTAGCAATGGTCTGAAGTATTCTGGGGATTGCTGATCTTGCGCCACACTTTGTATTGTTTTTTTTTCTCTGTCTCTCGCTGTTGCTATTATTGGCACTAAATCTCTTACTTTCAGCTCTAGAAGAAACAAGACACATACATCCAGATTATTTTTTATTCTACAAAGGTGGACTTCCAATCAAATATTGGGACACATCTTAGCTTACAAGACAATTTCTTACTAGTCTGAAAGACTGCCTGTAACACAACCTGCGGAAATGAATAATACTTTTAATCACTGTGTTCCCATGGAGAAACCTCAAACTTGTACTGAGGACACTTCAACTGTATTCTCTGTTCAGGTTTTTGGGCAACTCAGTTGTTTTCTCTGACCTTGTATTTCCCATCTGTAAATGATGGATAACGCTGGTGGCATATACAACACTTGGAAATCAGATGGTGGCTGTAGCTTCTATTTAGATAGCTGTAGATTCTATTTATTTGGCGTTGTGAAATGCCAGTGGGCACAGGACAGGACAATAGAGGAATACCAAGAAACTATATGTTTCTTCAAAAAATGCATGATTGTACAACTGCAAATATTGTAGTAAAACTTGATGTGACACTTTTGAGAACAAACCCTCCACTGTTACTACTTTCTCCAGCAATAAATACAAAAAACCCAGATCCAGAATTCACCAAGCAGAAATTAGGGGAAGGGGAGAATTCAACAACCCAAAAGACTGCACCTTGATGTTATAATTGTAGCTCTGGCAGAGGAAAAGCAGGTAGGAACAGCTGTATTTACACGACCATCAGAGGTATGCTGTGGTACACCATTACAGTGTGTAATTGTATTAGGCTGCCAAGTCAAGTGCTCTGCAGAAACTTCTGAGTACGTTTACCTCATATCCTCCGTCGCTGTGACCAAAAGGAAAGGCAGAGGATTGCTTTTCAAAACAAGATGGGTGAGAAGGGGGTGAGTCTTAGGAGAAAAAGGAGGTGAAGAAAATCTCATTAATTTTCCTGGTGAATCATTTCCTACTTCTTCGAGCTCGCTCAGACCCTGCTGCCATTTTGACTGTGCAGGAGAAGGTGTTTGTATTTTCCTTCAAAATGCTACCTCCCACAACAGATGATTAATCTTTAAATAACGTTCTCTAATGCTTAAACCTGGCTTTGAAGCTTTCATCTCCGTGTGATTTCAGCTGCAGTCGCAGCCGTGCCATATCTAGGATTACTCGCCACCCGCCAGCCAGCATTCTTAGAAATGATAATAGGAAAATTGGGTGAATTTACTGATGATGAAAGATATTAGTTAGACGGCTGCTGTGACTGGAGCCCTTTGTGCATCAAACAGGTACAAGGTGATTACCACATCTTCCCTTTGCTCCTCATCCTTGTGCTTCAGTGCCAACCTGAGGACTGGCAAAGAGGGATGGTGGAAGAGATTAAGGCTGTGTTTAATCGGAACTGGGTGCAAATCTATGGCAACTGCTTTTTGGATACTGGCAAGTCACGTAGGGGTGGATGGAAAATGCAATGAAATCACCAAAGCGGAGGGCTGAGCTGAGAGCATCCAACATAGGGCAGCACAGTTTAGGCTCCCCAGATCCGATGAAAGTAGGGCACCATTCATCTCATTTACTGGAACTGACTAGGCTTGGGTGGGATCGCTGGTGCCCCACAAGCTTCCTTTTCTCTGCAGTGATTATAAAAAGAGCTGGGTGACTATCGTGAATGCAGACATCTACACTGTGGGTGGGTGATACGGGTGCGAGGAACCCAACCCAGATGGGAGCGCTCACTCAGGGTTTTAACTCTGCTACAGAAAACGTCTCACTTGGCTGCTGTGCCTGAATAACAGTTGTTTGCTTCCTGTGCTGTGTAATTTGGGGGGAAAAAAATTCCTTTCATCTGAATATGGTCATAATTGTGACTTTGCTTGTGGCTGTCTACCCTGATGAGTGTCTTGTGACTCCTTGGTCAGAAACTCCTCAAGGCGGCTTGGTTTCTGTGCCTTTCTGTTGTAGAGTGAAGGACTCCCGTCGAAGATACACTGGGCTAGAGGGGGTAAAAAAACAAGTCTTTTTTTCCCCTAGTTTGCTCACAATCTCTTACCTGGATAGAGTGCAACCAGTGGATAAAATGGAGAAACCAATAAATGATCACACAGCAAACAGAGTTCAGAATAAAAGCAAATTTCCCATTTCAGCTCTGCTTAAGCAGGATCGTATTCACTCATGGGTGTTAGTCCAGGAATTAGTGGAAGTCTTTGGAAATCCTATATAACTGTTTGTTGAATATGTCTTCTATTTATTTAGCATTAATTTTATTTATGCTATTTAATGCTTTCCAGCCTCATGTGTATATCTGAGTGTCATCATGAACATATGTACATAAGAAACACACACAGTTAGCTTCCAGCCAAAGTCCTACTTGTTCATGCATAAATTACAAACCCAAAACTAATGCGCTTACAAACCCACCTATTTTTTAATTACTTGGAGTCAGGGAGACTTGCAGGCACAAGTCAAGCTTTAAAAATGTGCTTGTAAGTGCTATCTAAAGCTACGTGACAGTTTTTACTCAGAGTTTGTTATCAGGGAGATCAAGTCCTTTCCAGCCTTGAAATCTGTGAATTCCTTTGCTACAGCAGTTCAAAAACATAAGGCCTCTGAATAGGGTTATTGCTCCTGCCTCTCTTCCAATACCTATACTGTTTTATTAATTTTAAAATAACACTTGGGAACTGAGACTTTCTTCTAGAAATCTAAATTATTTAACCCAGAGAATTATTTAAGCCCCAACACATTTCCTGAAAAATAGGCAATAAACCCCTCAGAGACAGAATCATAGAATCATAGAATCATAGAATCACCCAGCTTGGAAGAGACCTTTGAGATCATCGAGTTCAACTATAAACATAACACTGCTAAAACCTCCACTAAACCATGTCCCTCAGCACCACATCTACCCATCTTTTAAACACCTCCAGGAATGGTGACTCTACCACTTTCCTGGGCATTCTGTTCCAATCCTTTTGGTAAAGAAATTTTTCCTAATATCCAATCTAAACCACCCCTGGTGCAACTTGAGGCTACTTCCTCTCATCCTATTGCTTGTTAATTGGGAGACAAGACTGATCCCAACCTCGCTACAACCTCCTCTCAGGCTGTAGAGAGCGAGAAGGTCTCCCCTCAGCCTCCTTTTCTCCAAGCTAAACAACCCCAGTTCCCTCAGCTGGTCCTCACAAGACTTGTTCTCTAGACCCCTCACCAGCTTTGTTGACCTTCTCTGGACACGCTCCAGCACCTCAATGTCTTTCTTGTATTGGGAGACCCAAAACTGAACACAGTATTCAAAGTGAAGCCTCACCAGTGCTGAGAACAAGGGGATGATCACTGCCCTATTCCTGCTGGGCACACTATTCCTGATGCTGTTGGCCTTCTTGGCCACCTGGGCAAACTGCTGGCTCATGTTCAGCTGGCTGTCAACCAACACCACCAGGTCGTTTTCTGCCAGGCAGCTTTCCAGCCACTCTTCCCCAAGCCTTTAGCGCTGCATGGGGTTGGACACTAAAATGATAGCAGAGAGAGTGGATATTAAGCTGGTATTAAATTGGGACTAGGATCTTGGATACTTGTCTAAGAACATTGTCTCAATCCAAAGACCATCTTTCCTGTCCTTGCAACCCAAAAAAGCCCACCTTCAGCAGCAAACTACAGCTAGTGTGCAATTGCCAGCCCAAGTAGTGATTTCAGCCAGATTTCTCTCATGCTTGAAGATGTGTTTCTGTTGATCTCTGTGCTGACTTGGGGTCTGAACAGAACAAAACCACCTTCTTTTCCTCTTCCTCCTCCCTGAATCTGCACCTGAAATTTGCCTGGAAACAGAGTATTTACTAAAACTCAGAATAGATTGGTCATTTTTCTTCTTTCTCTACATTGTACTTTTTGATTAATCTTGCTCCTAGGTCCTAATGTTCAGTTATGTCGTATGTCTTGAAAGGCTTTTTGTACTAGAAAGCTCTATAGAACTGAGCATGTGCTAAAACATGTTAGAGAGGAACTTATAAATTCTGCTCCTAACTAGGGATTTAGTTTGAAAGGAAGAAAACACTGGTGGAGGACCAGGTGCGGAGCAGCTTTCTCCTATGGGGTGACAGCAAGGCTTGCAAGATGCAGCCCGCCATCACTCACACATTGACGGGATGCTGCACACATCCAGCCCCTGCCAGGACCAAGTCTTCTGGAAATACATCCACAAGAGTCAGTTTTACTTTCTTTCATGCAAGGGAGAGAGATGGATTTACCCAGCTCTGAGGGGATTAAATGCCAGTTGGGTTGACTCGATAACGTGGAAGGAACAGGGTCAGAAAAACCGACTTCAGCTTTCAAGTGATGGGTTTGTCTGCTTCAGCATGAACAAATTCTCCATTGTACTCACCACAAACAGGCTTTTCTTCCCATATCAGCCTGCAAGGGCTTTTTGTTCCAAAGCGTTTTTTTCCACTATATAACAAACATATTTATTGTCAACACTGCAAGAAAACCCTGCTTTCCTTATGTCTGAGTTCCCATGTGTCTCTCTTACACTATCCCAGGGCATTGATAGACTGCAGGATCTTGTTCCAGGGCCTTATCTCGTTTTCGTTTCAGTAGTCCTTTTTGAATCTTCTCCCATACAGCAACTTACCTGTGTATCTGTCTGACCTTCTGCACCAAAAGCCACTCTGTCCTTTAAGCACTGGAATAGATTTCCCTTCTTTCATCAGCCTGGTGTGTGAAGCCCTAGACTTTGCCCCTAGCCCCAGCCCTGCGGAGTTTGTATCAACATCACACAGCAAAGGATGTCAAGGCAATGGCTTTCCAGGCCTCAGCAGTGATATTATCAGACCATTAACCTGAGTGAGCTGTATGGCTATACCTGCGTATTTTGACACGTCCGAGTTACTTCGCACTCTCTCTTGCAGCAGACGGCTTCCTCTTTGTAGCTTAGTAGCCGCTCCACGCACTGGTTCCACATTTGCCTTTTAGGATGTGTAAAGCTTATCTGCTTCCCCTGTGCATATATTTTTTATTTTCTTTTTTGTTGTTGTTGGTTTTTTTTGAAAAGCCAGATCTTCTGTCAGTGTAAACGCAGTCAGTGGAACTGCAGTGATTTACAGGAGCTAGCTCGGCAGCCCCTGTTTGGAGAGCTGTTAACCATTTGCTATTCTTTGGAAACAATTAAGTATTCTAGGTAAAATGCAATAGCATAGCACTTAGAACAAACCATGCATTTAACAGAGTGCGTTCCTAGTAATGGGTGAATTTTAATAGGATTAAGAAAAAATGTTTCTTCACGTGTCTGGGCATCTTAATTACTGCATGTAGGTAGGTGGGAAGATTGTCCCTGTGTCTGAGACACTGCTTTGCAACTGATTTCCTGTGCATCCCTAGGTTAACCACTTGAGTCTATTGTATCTTTGTGTCTAATATATATTGAGTCTAATATATATTTCCACGCAGGCTCAATTTTTAAAGTTAAAGGTGATCCATATGAAACTTTTAATAGAGCTATATGTTTAGGCGTTTGTTGGCTTGGTTTTTTTTCTTTTACAGCTTAAACAAGAATATGCTAATTCTTGCTTATAAATCAGCAAGCTGTTTTAAATCACATAAATCGTATTTATTTGTATGAGATCAGACAGTTCACTATCCATGTTTAATCTGAGTGTCATGGTTTCTTTCCGTCCATCAGTGGACAGGCTAGGTTAGGATCTGGATGCCTTGAGTAGTGGTGATCTGAATTGCTCACTGCTGAGGCATCATGGTAGTTCCAACATGGAAGAGAGGGATTTAGAGTAGTTGCTGTGCATATGGACTTTGGTCTCATTGTTACACAACTTTCCTCCTCTCTGCTGGAGGATGTAAGCTCATCAACATACAGCTTGTATCTTGGTGGGCATTCGTGGAGTGTGGAACAGGGCTGGGTTCCCCATGAGCCATGTAACAGAAATTTTGGTACGTAGCGTGAAGGTGTCTGTAAATCCCTGATCACTTGGAGCCACAAGTTGATTTTGTCTCACCAAGAGTGAACCAGGATGCATGATGTTAGTTCTGAAAGGTGACTGCTGTTTGATCTCAGCAGATAGATGGCAAATCTGAAAAGCGTGGTCTCCCTGCTTAGACAAGCAGCACTCATCACTTGACGATCAAAAGCCGGAGAGCTGCTCAATCACCAAGTGAAGTTGCCAAGAGCTACAGAATTATTGCAGAGAGATGTCTCGCTGCAATCCAGCATCTTTCTCTACTGATGCAATGCCGTGATGAAAGCATTGCAGCACATCTCAAGATACCAGTTCTGATAGTGTGGTGGTTCCAGCACCCTTTATGTTCTTTCTTCTTCCAGCTACAAGCATGCAAGGAAGGATCGTGCCCATCACCATTTGCTGATAAACTCAAATAAACCAGCTGCTCATCAGTTCACTTTAGCTATTATTCTTTTTCCCTGCCTGTGCTTAAGCTTTATGGGGTTGCAATGCTTCGTCTACCCTAAAGGCAGTAGCTTTCTTTTTAATGTCACTAAATGTTTAAAAACATGTTGATTGAATTTACAAAGGTTGTGTTTCACAACCATGGAGCAATTATATTCTTTTAAATGAGGCAGAATTTGCTTATATTAAATCAGTTACAACTGCTGTAGTTCTGGGATATGCCTTTTGGCACACAAATAGTTCTCTAAAAGCAGTGAGGCATTTTTTTTCTTCTGGATCCAGTTTCAGGTACCAGTTAGAACAGCCTGTATTCTTCTTTAACATATGGCCATTCATCCTGACGTTCACATCTGCCAGCTGAAGACAGCATTTTCCAGCCACCCCCCGCTCTGAATTTATCAGCTCGCTCAACCAGGCTGCTGATGAACACCTGGGAGGGTGGGCTCACATCTTTCTTTTGTACTTCAATGTGTCCCAAGTGGAGCAGAGAATATCTGAAAATCTGAATCTGAACCCTTGGTTACCAAAAAAGTGTAAGGGTCTCTTCGTATTGAGCTCTAATATGAGGTGTGGACTGGCCCTCAAATGACTTTTGGAAGTCTTTCGAATAGCATCAATGTGATGCTAATGGCAGATCTCCCTAAAAGGACATCCGTCATACCCACTTTGAAGCACCCTTAAATTTTCTGGTATGGTTATACTGGGCTGCTAAAAAACAACTCTGCGCAAAAAGAATATTTTTGCCAGTCTCTGGGGAAAACCTTCAAGATAAATTTTCTTCCCCCTGCATGCTGTGGCGGTCCAGATGTTTTCTCTCAGACAGATGTTGCTCTGCCCAACACCAGGCATCGTCACTCCTGAGCTGCTATTTCATATGTACACAGCGTCTGTTCATGGAGCTGCAGAAGCTGCAAGTCAATTATTTTTTTTCTCTCAGTTTTTGTCATTTATACTTCCTGCACAATTTAAATGACCAAATGGTTTCCTATTTAGGAAGCACGGTAGTTAAATGATGAGATTTGTTTAAAAACTTCTGGAGAACTGAATCCTTAGATAATAAAGGCTTCTTACTTTATTTTAATAGACTTCTGAATTCCATGGCGTAACTACATGCTGTGCAGCATAGCTACGTGCACACAAATCCCTTCCCTTTGATTTGAACCTGCCAAGTGGCTTCATTTGCTGTTTGCTACCTCTAGTCTTGAAAGGGACCGTGAAAACATCCAGAACATCTCTCAGTCATAATCTCTCTCAACTGTCTGTGTCAAGCTGAAGAACCTCAGTATATTTAGTTGTTCCTAACATTCAAGCTCACCTATACCTTTAATCATGTGCATCCCCCTTATGATTTCTGGTTTTCACAACTTTTTGGCATAGAAAGTTCTACTGTTTGTCAATCTGTATTTTATATGTGACAGCTGGACACATTGTGACTTTATTCAATGACATAATAATACTTCTTACTTTGTTTTCTATTTATTTCCTAATTTCTCTGATATTCTTTTGCTTTTGCCATGTGAGTAGCCACAGGATCATAGAAGTGGTAATTAAAACTCCCAGGCCTTTTTTACGAGTTCCTTGCATATACAAAGAGAATTTCTTCACAAGATAGCTCATATCCTGGTCTGGTTTGCCCTCCTGAGGGGTTATTTCTTTCCATAAACTCTAGTCCACACAGGATCAAAGATAGGCATTTCATTAGGTACCTTCTGTTATATCGGATGAATGTAGATTTGCACGGTTTTAGCCAAACTGCATTTTTGAAATTAATATGTTGTAAAGCTTAAATGTAATGGCTTGTGACATACATGCACTCAGACAAAATGACCTAGCAATCTCTTCTGGCCTTAAATTATGTGTATATGCGATTACCACAGTAATTTTTAGACTGTGTTTTCAGACCCTGCTTCTGAAAGGGTAAGCAGATATCTAAACCAGCTAGCGTCAGTGAAAAGAAGAGCAGTGCCTGAATCTGTGCCAGTCAAAACATACACTGAAGAGCCACTCTTGGATAACAAAGACTATTTCTCCAAGGATAAAACTAAAGGGACTGAAAATACTGTCAAGAAGCTGACAGCCATCCCCCGTCAAATCAATACATGACTCGTGGGTCTCCTTGAAAGGGTATAAAATTTTCATCCAAGAAAGTTGCAGGAATGGTTCACAAATCTACTGCATCAGCTGTTAGGAGGAAATAAATTAGAAATAGAGGGAGCCTATCAACATAAAAGTCCATGCCAAGAAATAGTCTCCACACCTGTCTCATTCTTTCCAGATCAAAGATGCAGAGCTGTGTTGAGTTGTTGTCATGAAGGGGGTCAAACCTCAAGAGCACAAAATTTTGCCTCTAAGAAATATTTAAAAGAATATTATTTTTCTGCTAAGTTAACATTGTTACACAATAGAAACAGCAGCACTCTTTGGAAAATATGAGAAATGTAAGTACTTCATTTTTTCTTACTAGATATATGCATATGTAGAGCTATAGTGATTACATCTAGTTAATAAAGAACATTTTCTGTAGCCTTTCAGTAAAAAAAAAGCAATCCTTGAGAAACGCTTATATACCAATGTCATACCATCTCTTCAGTTTCTACTTCAGTTATTCACAAACTTCCCAGTCTTTAGAGTGACAAATTGTTAAGGTGGGGTGCCTGTAGTCCTACTTTAAAAAGTGGATTTGAAACATTCCCTTTGATACTTATGTAAATAATAATTGTGAAAATTATATTCTGTGGAAAAAAGTATCTGTTGACATACAGAAGCTATAAGAACAGAATGGTGAGAGTCTTTACTATCTCATTACAAAATTTTTAAATCTTTTTTCATAGTATGCTTGGTTTTGTCTGCGGCTCAAAGACTTTAAATACTTGAGTTCATGAATGGTTGCTTCCCTCAGATCGTGTACGACAAGTAGGTACGTTTCCAAGAACCAGAAATCTAAGTGAAGGGTTAGCTGTCATACAAAAAGGAAAAAAAAATTATTTGCTCTTCCATGGAATATATCCAGTGCTGTTCTGAAATGAAAGATTATCAGCTTGATAAAAAACCTATATTAGGAGAATGCAAGTGGTTGTTATGGAGGGATACTTTAGACAAACATTTGAAATGACTAGTTCTGTGCATAGCAAATCAAAGCAGAATGACAACTAAACCTCACATATATAATGCATTAAAAAGTGGAAGATAAAAATAAAGTCAAAAATCTATTGCATAGTTTTTTTGAAGAACTTTAAACTTCCAGAAATTATAGCAGAATAAAAGTACATTATGAAACAATAATATCCACTTGAGCTCCAGGAAACCTTCTAATAACAAATTTCCAGGACCGGGCAGCTTGAGCATTGACTTGTATAAATCTTCCTAGTAGCCTCTGGTGCCTCAAATATTTCAAATCTTTTGACACTCCATTGAGCAGGGAAGACTGCCCGATTCCCTCATGGAAGCCAATAGATTATCATTCTCTTAGCTATTATCATTAATTAATCCAGGCAATAAAACATTGCAAACTTCTTAGCAGACCAGCTATCACTTGGCATGCAACTACTATTTTACACTGAACGAGCAGGGCTTTGTTCCAAGTTTAAGCCACAAATTCTTGTCTTTTGTAAACATTAAGTATCATTCGTCATATTAAGGGAAACAGCCTTTTCTTAATATTTGTTTATATCTCTACATACAAGTATACATATCTGTGTATGTGTACATAAGCATATACATAAGCACATAAATTCAAAGTGGGTTTTGGAATTCCATTTTGAAGATATACGGTTTGGGCTGTGATATCCAGCAAACTGTTTAACACTTTTTAAGTGTGTTTCTTTTAGCAGCTTCTGATCAAATATTTTCTCAATAAGGATTAATACAACATATTTTTTTGTCATCTTTTTTGCTTTATTTCAGTCCTGTTACAGATCCATACATCCACCTTTTCTAGAATTAGAGCTGTGAGATCACACTTCACAGACAAAAATATAATATTGCATCAGCTCTGGATTTAATACAGAAATGATATTCATTTAAGAAAGACATGGACCTGTTGGAGTGAGTCCAGAGGAGGCCATGAAGATGATCAGAGGGCTGGAGCACCTCTGCTATGAGGACAGGATGAGGGAGTTGGGGTTGTTCAGCCTGGAGAACACTCTGGAGAGAACTTATAGACCCCTCCAGTACCTAAAGGGGCTACAGGAATGCTGGGGAGGGATTCTTGATCAGGGAGAAGAGCAATAGGATGAGAGGTAATGGTTTAAATCTGAAAGACTAGATAGAAGGAGGAAATTTTTTGCAATGAGGATAGTGAGACACTGGCCCAGGTTGTCCAGAGAGGTGGGAGATGCCCCATCCCTGGAAACCTTCAAGGTCAGGTTGGACAAGGCTCTCAGCAACCTGATCTAGTTAAAGATGTCCCTACTCATTGCAGGGGTGTTGGACTGGATGACTTTTAAAGGTCCCTCCCAGCCCAAACCATACTGTGATTCTGTGGTTGTGGTAGCTTTGTCACAATTCTGCACAGTTTTTACAGTAGCGCTTGCTACGCTACAGGAATGAATTGCTTTCATGCGAAGGCAGAAGCAAAATGTCTTGCCCTTCTTGCAACTGGGCTTCTAATAAGCAATGTGATGCTGCTGACATGCATGTGTTGTCCTACCAGGGTGGGCTGAGCAGCCTTAGATCTTTTTTGCAGTTCTGCCAGGAAGATCTCTTACGCTGTTAGTCCCACAGACCTCAGCCTCTGTGGCTTTAATTTATTTTTCCATATAAACTGCTTGCTGAAATTTAAGAGGCAGTAAAGGTTGATGTCAAGCATTGGCTCCTTTCCTCATACGGAGTAACAACTTAGGTGGGTTTTGTTTCCTATAATTTTGGGCATTTAAAAGTTTAAGTTTGCAAGTTATTGTTGATTATGCTGTCTTTTACTCGTGTTCTGTTCTTGTCTTACAATTTATGAAGTTGGCCACATTCCAGTGAATGTCCCATTCTTAATCTCTCAGGCATTAATAATGACCAAGGCACTGCACTTCCTCTTTGGGTTTTTGATTTTTCATTTTTCTCTCCTTTTGATTAAATCAAAGGTTATGCTCAAAGGTATTACTTCAGATAACTTGTAGCATTTAGGAATTTATTTCTAAATGCTCTTCTCCTTCAGATAGAGTTGAACACGGCACATTCCCTCTTAGGAATGCTCCCTTGCCTTTACGGCCCTGAAATATTCCCCAAAATCAGTTGTAAGTGCTAGATCAAAACTCTGCCAGGGTCCATATCAGCAATTTTACAGAGGGGACAATCACAGGATAATGCTCATACTTTTGGCACTCAAATTTATCCAGGGAAGCTGTAGCTTCTCATGACCAAATCTATGAATCTTCTATCTCCATAGAGTTTGCTGATTTAGAGAAAACCTTCTGGGTTCAGTGAGTACCCTTTGTGCCAGAACTGTGTTCAGTGACTGCATGATGATATATATGCCATCTTTGGCCTTTTAAGTCAGAAATAGATCTTCATCTTGCAATGGCTCCAAGCAATAAACTGATGTGTTTTCTAGCTCAGTTACATCACCCAGCAGTCAGGCTTTCAGCCTTGTTTGCAAATCCTTTGCCAAAAAACATTTCTGATTCTTGCAGGAATATTGCATCACTTTCCAAATGGTCACTTATAAAAATGTTTGACATAAAAGGTCAGATCCTAGACCTTACTCTGTTGCTTTTGTGCTCATTTATTTGTTTCTTCAATGGCAGATATTCCCAGAAGTATACATAGGAAGTATGGAATTGGCCAGGGAAGAATTTACCACCACCCTTTTAATAGTGGCTCTCTTGTCCCAGTAGAAGGATGTGGCCAGCACATGCACTGTCAGGTTAGAAAATTTCCTCAAGAACAACTTTAAGCTGTTTTGTTGTTTATTCTAGGTACTTACAGCTCATTTTTCTAAAAACGAAAAGTGTGATTACCTCTGTTTTTACACAGAATAAGACTTTAAAACCCAGATTAATGAATACCAAAGGTAAAATAAGTAGTTAACTGGGCTTTTGTCACCACGTTTCTCTCTGGAGCTACCTGGACCTCTGCACATCTTATGTACACTTCATGTAAGTGCTTACAGTTCAGGGTGAATCTGTGGCTATCTGTCTCGTCCAGGCATGTGGGGAATAAGCAGATCAGAGGATCATCACTGGGTTGCTGGAGTGCTTAAAGGAGCGGCATCCTGAACCTGGGCCATCTTTGCCATGTAGCTTCATCCTTAGAAGTTCATTAGCATGGAGGAGAGGTCCTTACTCTCAGTCACGGCATTATAAGTTGGTCGGACAGAGAGAGAGAGCACCGCAGATGCAGTTTGTGTTTTGGTAACTTGTGTGGTGGGGATAGTCCTGATTAACAGCCTCTTGTGAAGAAATAAGAAAAATGAAAGTTGGATGATACACTTCTCTCAGCTAATCTCCATTTTTATTTGCCATTCTGTTCCCGGTATTTTGCTATTTCAGCATTTCCAAGTCCATTGTGCAGCCTGCTTTTTCTTTTTTTTTTTCTTTTTTTCCCCAGTTTAAGCAGTAAAGCACTATGAGGGAAACCTGCTTGGTAGATACTGTATTCTGTAGGTGATTAAATGACTTTAATGTGTGCTGCACCTTTCCCGCTCCTCTTTTTGCTTGTCACAAGTTGTGAATTTATCACTATTACCTGCAACTAAGGAGAGTCATCAAAGGCAAACAAATTACAAGTTGTTTTCTGCACCAGACGGGTTTCAAGTTTCCTGAGGGCTCTGAGTGTTTGTTTATTTCCCAGAAAGAATTAGGTAGTTAATTCCCCAGCATTTCTTGCTGGTCTTTTACATCAGCTTCTTTGAGAAATCATTTGGGACATCACATAATCAAGCATTGCCATAAAGCCTTTATACAGATCTATAAACTAGATTACATTGTGTGGGAAATCATTAACCTCCTCTATCTGAATTGTGCTGTTAGTACTAAAAAGGTGCAGTTACAGGACAGTAGCTTTCAAATTTATCCTCTGGCTCAAGAGTTAAACCCACTCAACAGCATCATCAGAGACAACATCTGGAAAGAAACACCTGGTGATTCCACACTCCCTGTTAGTTTTGCTGATGGTGCTGGTGGTGGGTTTTTAAACTCAGTTTTCCCTGCCAAGCCCTTGTCTTTCATCTGTGACAATGGCAGAGTTGTTCTGAATAATTAAAAATGGTGCATTACTGGTTGGCAACTGCTTTAATTTAATATTCCTAGGCCATCCTGCACTGGCATAGTCAGGGTATGTATTGAATAATTTTTTGCTCCACTGTAGATGTTAAAGCTCATCTCACTGATGGGAACATTAAGACTATCTCCAACAAGTAAATTAAACAGTGTCTGGGAACAGTCCCAGGCACTAGAATACAATCATCTCTTCTGCTGCACTGTTAGATATGATATCTGCCTGCATCGGCAAGTGCTCTCTGAAATAATTCCCAGCTCTGGATCCGGAACTAGGAAAAAAACAGACATCATTCCCACCAGGCTCTTTTTATGCATCTTTATTGTTCTGGATGCTAAGAGAGGTAACCAGCTTAGACAATTGCTGCTGCATGCTAGTTGGCATGGATGTTTTTTGTGCATTTAAATCACCTTTGTAGATGTGGCCTAATTTAGTACTGTGAGAACAGCATCCTCAGGGCCACTCCTCACAACTGTGATAAGCAGAGTTCAGCCGTCATCTTTCTCCATCAGCACAGACAGGGCAAAACCTTGGCCATATCTTCCCAATATCATAGCATCGAGTAGTGCTGAGCAAGTGAACAAATAGGGGTTAGATTCAGCACTATTTTACAACTGGTTTACAGTTTCTTTCTGGTGGAATTCTTTGTAATCTCTTCCATCTAATTTATTGGATAAATAATGTCTCCATCTTTGGTTTTGCACTGCTATTGATAACCGTAACAATTTCCCCATCATACCAATGCAAAGCCTTGACTGATGGAAAACTACAGTTACATGAGTGTTATAAATGTCTAGCACTCATTCAGGAAAAAACTCCTTCCAACATAACAAGAAGTTTGTTCAGAACATGGGCCTGCCCTCTACCCCTCACAACTGTGACTTCAGTAAATCAAATAACGGCAAAATAAAATCGGTTACACAGTAAAATCAATCAACCATCAAACCCGCAAATCAAAGCAAGAGCAAAAATGGAAAATTCTCCATTCTAAAACATAAAAATTATTACCAGAGAGAAGCTGTATGGACTGTATGGGACTTCAGCACCATGAAGTCCCAGAACTTTTCTGTCATTCTTGGTTGTTCATGAAATACTGTGTGGGATTTTTTATTTTTTTTTCAGATGCTGTGATGATGGAGAATAGTATAAAGCCTTAAAGAAAGACAGATTATTGCTATGTTGAATCAAGCCGTTAACATTTATGTTCTTCATGAATAATTTCATGCACTCTTTTGAAAACTTTACAAACTTTTGCCACCCTGTGGAAGAAACAGCTGTTTTCCTCATTTAGTAGCAGGGAAATGGGGAAAGAGACTATATGCTTTGCTCTTTGTCTCAAAATTAGAGGAGAAGGAGCTGTCTCCCAGTTCTGCATGCTGAAGGACGCTTGATAGACAATATAATAACGATATAGCATAGTGCCCCTTTTGCTGTCGGATCTACATAGAAATACTGACCCATATAAAGTGAAACATTGTTTTGTTTATATAATAAAATATTTCACAAATATGACATATTGGTAAGTGCAGAGCAAGGCTGGCAATTTATACCCACATGTAGAATATAAAGATAGGATTGTACCTTCGTAACTGCATACAACTGCTGATGGAATTGTGTTTCCAAGCAGATTGGTTGTTTATCCCCATTCTTGTGCAACTTGCATTGGGAAAATATCATTCTTTTTCCTGTAGGTTCTCCTGTAGCCCATCCTTATGCAGTACCTAACACAAAAACCACTGAAACTCTGAAATCTCATTTTTCATATGGATTTTAATAGAGATCTGAAATTTAAATAAAAAGCTGTCAAGTCTTTATTTGATTTATTATTTCTCAATAAAAAGGAAGAGTGAAAAGTCAGTTTTCCCCTTCCCAAATAATTCTTGGGCCCCTGTTGAGAAAATGTCATTGGCACTGTTATCAGATTCCCTAGAACATATGGCTTTTTCTGAACTGGGAAATGATTAATTTGAACATTCAGTTCATTTTTACTCTTGAGCATTTTCATTTTTAAAAAAGTAGGATGTTTTGTGTTTGTTTTTCTGATTTCATGATTATGGTGTGAGGTAAACCAAGTGAGGGTACTAAAAGTTTATAGGAGAATGTTTCAGAAGTACAGTGGTTGATACCTTAGAGGAAATCCTGTCTCACAAAGAGAAAATTTGGATTCCTTCTGCCTAATTTTTGGCTTCTAACTGTGGCAAGTCTGTTAAAAGTTCAGTTGTTCTAGGCTGCCTTTTTAGCCAGTGGACAGGAGCACCTTCATCTGGCAATGGGTTACTTCCATTTCCCAAAAGGATTATGCTTTTAATTTAGCAGCTCAGTTAAAGTGTTTAAGGTCAGAGTGAGAGGAATCTGTCCCCCAAAATCCTCATATGCCAAGCTTTAGCTGGCTACTGAGCAATTCATTTTGGTAAATCATGTGGAACCACCTGGAAAGGTCTTAAAATGTGAAGAAGGCCTCCGGAGAACGTTGACCTCATCCTTGGGCTGGAAAAGCTCCACAGCTTTTGAGTTTATTCTGAGCTCAGATAATGTAGACTGTGAGACTGGAACATTTTCAAGGAATGGAAGAGGATGTTTGTGTGCCATCATATATGTGAATCTTTGTTTTTCTAGTGGGTCATAAAGCATTATGGGGACTATTCCCACCTGGAAGCTGCACTGTTGTTTCCGCTAGGATGCTGGCACCACTTGGTTCCTGGGATTTCTCAATGCAAATTTGTCCCTTCATACTTAAGTAGAACAGACTATTCCTCATTCTGCCCAAAGTACCAGTTTTCCCAGTAATGGTGCTTTCGCTGTTGCATCCCTTTTACACACCCGTATTTGCTGTTTGGGGAGCACAGGAAGGAGTGGATGAAAACTCATAATGCTACCATCTCTCTGGTCTTTCAAAGGTGATTATATTCTCCACAAGGCATAATGTTCTTGCCTTTTTCGGTTTTTCTCTAGTGTGTTGAATTGTCAGCAGGGTAAATATTCACCTTTCTTTGTAAATAAGTAGTGGCTTTGTATCAGACCTCGATCTAGCCACAGACCAGTAAAGCTTTGAATAGCACTGGAACAAACCAGCAGCACAAATGTGAGAAGCCCATGCAATTTCTTCTGGTTAGGATTCACTTTGAGGTTGTTTACCCACCCTTAAACACAAACAGGGAAGGTCTATTATTTGATCAGACCTGACTCTCAAACAGAGATCTGATTATACTGGCTTTCAACAGCACAGTTGTGTTTTCAGGCTTTGAGAGGTGCAGCAGCAACTCTCCATTATTACCAAAATGGGGAGAAAAAAAAAGCAGATGCTCATTTCTGTAATAGCTGTTGAGAGACAAATCTCCTTTTCTTTGTCATGCCTGGCCAAAGACTGATCCAAAGAGATGCCTCATATCCCACCATGCTAAGGGAGGTCAGTGGGTAGTTTCAGATATTCTGGCTGAACCCCGTTTTTCATGAAACTAAGCACCCGGATTCTCATCAGAATTAATGGAGAAGGAGGACACATGGCACTTCAGCTAGCACGGAGAAGGCTACAGTCACAAATGCTGCCAATTCTTCCCTAGTGATACCTAAATTCTGCAATCAGTCATATGGATGAGAAGCTCAACACGAGCCGGCAGTGCGCGCTGGCAGCCCTGAAAGCCAACCGTATCCTGGGTTGCATCAAAAGAAGCGTGGCCAGCAGGGCACGGGAGGTGATTCTCCCCCTCTACTCCGCGCTTGTACCTGGAGTACTGTGTCCAGCTCTGGAGTCCTCAACATAGAAAGGACATCGAACTGTTGAAACAGGTCCAGCGAAGGGCCACTAAGATGATTAGAGGGATGGAGCACCTCTCCTATGAGGACAGGCTGAGAGAGCTGGGGCTGTTCAGCCTGGAGAAGAGAAGGCTCCGGGGAGACCTGAGAGCAGCCTTTCAGTATCTGAAGGGAGCCTACAGGAGAGCTGGAGAGGGACTCTTTGTCAGGAAGTCTAGTGATAGGACAAGGGGTAATGGTTTTAAATTGGAAGAGGGGAGATTTAGATTAGATATTAGGAAGAAGTTGTTTACTGTGAGGGTGGTGAGGCACTGGAACAGGTTACCCAGGGAAGTTGTGGAGGCCCCATCCCTGGAAGTGTTTAAGGCCAGGCTGGATGGGGCTTTGAGCAACCTGCTGTAGTCAGAGGTGCCCCTGCCCATGGCAGGGGGGTTGGAACTTGATGATCTTTAAGGTCCCTTCCAACTCTAACCATTCTATGATTCTATGATTCTATGATATACAAACTCCCCTTCCTCTCGTCCCCTCTCTCCCCCCCAATACTTTCTTTCCTTTCCACCCTTTCCTTTCCCTCCATTCCTAATTCACCTTTGCAGATGAGATCGGGGTCTTTGGGAATAAAATCTCATTTGAATTCAGAAACCAACTTTTTAAGAGTAACTCAGTACATCTACTGAGACAACATCTGATCTGTCCAATCTCTAATCGATTTAATAGGGGCAAGGGCATAGGCAGGCAGGACTTAGGATTTTTCTTCTTATTTCCACGGAGGCCTTCTGGGTATTTCACAAAGCTGCTAAAGTTCACGTTCTAGGACAAGGTAAAATGTCTTTGAGGCATCGAGTAGCACACATTTAATGAAGATAGAAAGCCAATCACTTAACATCAGATGAGGAACAGCAATTTCCTTCAGTCTGGCACTTTGTGTATTGAACAAAATTGCATGAGAGCTTTGAGCACTAGGAGAGCTGTCAAGCGGCCGTTTGTCTGGGAGCCGGAGCAGTCCCCTTGGAAACAGCTTAAACCTTTTAAATGAAAGCATTACAAAATGTACATCTGTGTGTAATATATTGTCCATAGCCTCAACTGTCAAGGGCCAGGCAACACAATGTTTATATATATTTTTTTCTGGTAGTCATTTTCATGCTTCCACATGTAAACAGAACCTCCTTTAAGACTGCAGAGCACTTGGCTACTCAATAAGCAAGCATCATATGAAATGTTTGCCCTTAAAACTGGTTCAGCTGAATTATCTGACCTTATAACATTTACCTCAAAATTTGTGACATTCCCTGGGCCTCTCTATTGCAAATAAAGATAGATTTCTCATTAGATAAGACAAAATGAGAAATTTGACAGTCACCCTTTGTACATTATGGTGAGAATTAGTGGGGTTTGGGGAGGAAACTGTTAATAGACATACGTGTTGCCATATGCCTCTGTATAACACTGGTCCAAATTCAGAAGTCTGTGTTGTACCATCATAAGTGATCTGTGAATGTGACTCTGGGGAAATGCGTTATTTGTTTTATTTTTTTATCTTCTTATAAAGCAATTTATTTACTTTGTTCATTGGGGTTTTTTCTGGCAACTATGAAAATGGCTAACAAAAAAGCCAGAAAAAAGAATACAAGGATGGTACATATTATAAAATATATTCCCCTGGAACACATTTGGTTACATGGTCTCATACTGCCGTAAATGTGGGGCAGTGCTTCTGAAATCAGCTGAGTTTTAACAAGTAAAACTGCTTTAAGTGAGAGGAAAATCAAGCCTGTTTTTTTTTCTAGTTCTCTCTCTCTCTGTCTTTGAGATTTCCTTGATCATCTCCCTGCTCATCTTCTCCTCCAAAGCCTGCTTGCAACTTGTACTCCCAGCAGCCACTTTCTTTAATGAAAAGTAATGCTGAGCACTGAGAAGATTCCACTTCGGCTTTGACACTAGGAAGTGGATTTAAAGTACCTGACAGAGCTGCAAACTACAGCTGATTGGGCATTTTGGCAGTTAAAAACTATTGCTTTTCTTTCTTTTTCTTGCCTTTCGCATCTCACTTTTTTCCCCTCACTACTCCCATGTATTGCTTTTAGTCCCCCCAGTATGCCTTATTCTTGACCCTGTCACCAGCTTCCCCCAGAAGCATTCAGTAGCAGATATTCTTGGTCTTCATCACTAAGACTATGCCCTGCTCAGAATATGTCCCATCAAGCAGGCATTTGGCCAAAGGGATCATAAATGTGTGCAACAAGATCACCATCAACTGGTGCTTCATCACAAGGTCCGTCTAGATGGCTTTTGTGCAAGCACTGCAGGAGTTGGTCCACCCAAGAGTATAGTGTTGACTATCCTCTCCTTGTATTTAAAAAATGAGAAAACTGATAGTTGATCAAGCAGCTTGGTGAAGGGCATTCAGCGGAGATCTCACCTTCTGTTATAAGCAGGGCAGATTTTAGGTCGATTTATATTGAACTTGAAGTGAAATACTAAAGGAAAAAAAAAGTTTCTTAAAGCAACTGTAGGAAGTGCATGAGGTGGTTACACAGTTGTGATCTTCATCATGAAATTTTGAGTGCTTGTTGGCATTAAAAATCCAAAGTGATGTTGAATTTGGGAGCAAATACTATGAGAATTAGTCCAATAGTTCACAGAAGAACAGGAAAGCTGTACTGCTGTTTTCCAAGAGTTTTTGTGATGATAGATGGGACTGTGGTTGCTGTTTTGAAGATATTATTCATGCCATGACAGTGATCCATTGGGATCAAAATAAATCCACAACAGCAAAATAAGCAAGCATAAAACAGGCCTATTGCAAGCAAGTGTGGGAGAAAATGGTGGTTATATGACAACTGCATAGATTTTAGAAGTTGAAAATTGGGAAAGTCTCCAGCCCATGATTTAAAAGACTGCTACTGCATGGAGTAGGAGTTTATAGATCAGCAGAACAAGCTATCAATTTTCAATAAAATATTAGGAGGAGTTTAATGAGATTAACCTCCTGGGAAGTGTGGTGGACCAAGTTCAGAGGTGCACTTGGAACAGAGTCCTGGCTCCAAGCCACACCTGGAAAGTATGGTTGTTTGCTGGGTAGAAAGAAACCACATTTTTTTTCCTTTCTGCCTGATCCCCCAATTCCTCCTTCAGCCTTTAATCTTCAGTTTACTCTGCTCTCCCTCTATGTAATATGACCACTTAATGCAGTCTCTCCCAGGGAGACATCACACCTTCCTGCCTTCCAGAGGGCATTGAATAGTATTCAGGCTGGCAGTTCTTGTGACATCATGACTTGCCATGGAGAAAGAGAGGGGACAATCCAATGCCATCAGGAGTGAAAAAACAAAATTGCTCTAGAACAGCGATAAAATACAGGGGTTACAAAGTCAGCTGTTTCTTGCTAACTTCAGCCATCTAAAGATTAGTTATCTAGCTGGTTGTGGATGTTTTAAACAACTTCAAGGAGAAACATCCTTTGAAAGCTATTAATCACAACATCTCTTTCTATGACTGAAAAGGTCCCTGACTGACAATTTAATGGGGTCTGGGAGACTATTCAGCAGACTTAACTTTTGGTATGCTTGGCTGTTCTTGTATTGTTTTTTTAGAAGTCCATGTTGGTCACTTGACTCAAGGAGTCACTGGTCCAGCCCAGTACAGTTGTTCTTATGGGAATCACTTGGGAATCCTGTATCACTAATAGAGAGGAAGAAGATCATTTTCTGGAGATGGTTCTCAAGGCTCAATTATAGAAGAAGCCCAATGACTAACAAAGCAGAAACACGTATCTCTGAGAAAGTTATACCTACTACTGACCACGTGTCATGAAACAGAGCTGTTAAGTGGTGGAGCTCTTCAGATGTTCAGTGCTGGTAGCTGATGGAGGACTTGGGCAAAAGAGATGAGGGAGGAGTTTCTGAGAGTTGTGATCCTTTCTCTTGTAGATTGTTAATTCCTTTTAACAACATGAGTTTTCCAGGGTTGTAAAACTCTGCTAAATAGTTCAGCTGTTTTAGATCCTGCCACAATTCAATGGGGGGGGAAAAAAAAATAAAAGGTGGTACAGGATGAAGAGAGTGATCGTTGACAGAAAATACACCATTTGGGCATTATGTGCATTGCAGCAAATAACAAAGACATTGCATTGCAGCAATAACAAGCCCCAGTTAGAGTTGAACCTTGCTTTGAGAGACCTGCAAGAGTCTGAGAAAGTGCAGCTGCTAGGTGAGACAACCAAAGTTACAGAGGAAGTTGGTGGCAGAGCTGGGAAAATGTCTTCTGGTGTCTTGTGACTCCCAGGCCCCTGTTCATGGTAAGAGACCATTCTGATACTGCATCAACAAAGACTCCGATTCATTCTTTCTGTGCAGGAATATTTATTATCAAACAGCTGTTTTCAGTCCACCCAGTCTATTTGAAAAAATCTGCAGGAAGGAAAGGTCTAGTTCTTCCCTGGGAAGTGGTTTACAGTTTTCTGGATATGATTGGATTAACTGTCTATACTTCTTCCTTTTTTAATTTCACCCCATTGCATTTAATTCTCCACCCTCGAGCAACCCTAAATAATTCCTACATGAACTACTGTTCAGTAATCTAATAAGACAGTAAAGTGTGCCTTGACATCCTAACCAAGATAGTAAATATTTAATAGAATGCACTCTATGAGGAGTAAAGTAAAATTAAATGAAAAGTCAGATAAAATGAGCTTAAATGCAATAAATACCGGTTACTATTCAGTGCCGAGAAGTTGCATGTGTATTTGTTTCCTCTCAGTTAGCAGTATTGGCAGCCTACTTTTTTGTGGTTTTGAAATGGCAACAGACACCCACTTGCAAGTCTGCTGCATCATGTCTGTTAAAATAATTACTGACATTATTGGCTTTATTGTTTGGCATCCCAATTTATTTAATCTTTTTCTGTTAGCTGCAGGAAGTCCAAAAATCTGTGTTGCTGGGTTGGTTATTTCTTTTTTTAAAAAAAATTCTTTCCTTTTTGGTTTGCCTGAAAAAAGCCATTTAAAAATGGCAATAAATATTGAAAATTTGTTCAGTTTTATAAAATATATTTGGAAAACAGAAAGCAGATTTAATCCAATTTTGTTTTCAACCTGTGAGGTGGAAACACTCAAATGTTAGCAAAAAACTATCCTTATGCTTTCATGCCCACTTTCAATTGGGTATAGCATTCTTTATTTATTGTCCCATACCACTAGGTATTCCTCACCAGGTGCTGTGCTGCACCAAGAACCATCTGTGCTTTGCACTTTGCCCTTTTCTTTTGCGAAAATAAATAATTTTTGTCAAGATATCATCTAAAACCTGAGAAGCTATTTCTTGAAAGAGGAAGTTTCTTAGTATACAAAGAAACAACACTAGTTAAGATCCAAATAAATCTAAATTAAGGACTGTACAGTCATAGCTTCAGAGCTTCCTAGAGCAACTCATGTAGATTACCGCAGGTTTCTAGTCTTCAACATTCAAGTATTTTCTCTAATCTTGAATTTTCTCTAATCTGGAAAATTCAAGATCAACCGTATTTAGATTTTGTGTCTGAGAGAAAAATATTGCCTACAGATATATGCATTTTTTAACCAGAATCTAAAAATAATGAGCACATTGTGATGCCCTAAAAAAAATGCAAGTACATTATTTGGTTTAAATATTCTAATTTTAAAAGAACTGAAACATCCCTGTCTTTTATGCTTGCTTCTGAAACACCTGCTGGAAAACTGTTGGCTGCTTCTATCAGAAATTTAATCCAAATGGCATTGTTCTGTGGGATGATATCTCATGTATCACACTGATCTTGTTGGGTGCTTTAGTCGCACAAGGCCAGGTTAGAAACACACTCCCTGACGTGTATCCTTTCCATCGATCCAGCCTTTGTCTTAGTCCTGGGGGACATCACGGCCTTTCTTCTGGTCTTCAGTGATGTTTACTCCTTGGGAAAAGGCCAAAGTCTGGAAAAACTTGCCCTTTTGATATAATTCTTGGAAGGCTGACTGACTGCCCACAGCACCCAAAGTACTGGGCACAGTGTACCCCAAGTACACTGCTAATGGAGAAGTTCTGGGATTTGTTCTCACATGGAAAATTTTGAGCTCTTGAAGATGTTTCCTACAGAGTGGTCAATTCCAGTAATAAAATAATTGTTTCTGAGATACTATCAGTTAATTAATTCAAGGATATGTTCTGACCTGCCTTTGGATGCCTTGCTTTGTCATTAATATTGCTTTGCAGGTACAATTAAATATGCAAAACGGACATCACTGCTTTCACTTGGTTCTATACCTTTTATTTTGAAGGTCAGTCTAGTACAGACTTATATTCTGATTTATATCAGTGATTTTTTCCAAACATGACAGGGTGTCTCACAGTCAAACAGGATTCCTCCAGCCTTAATGAGTGAGAGATGGTTTAAATGGGTAATTTTTCACTGATTATCCCTGGGTAAATACCTCCTCTTGAAATGATGCACTTATTGATAGATATTCAACCACCTGCACTGCAGACTGGTTTATATCAGTACAATTATTCGGAGCATAATTAACAGATACTTTGAAGAGACATGCACAGGAACGGAGTCTCGTTTGCATCCATGTTGGAATTGCAAAGACAGCTATACAATAAAGATTATCACTGAAATCAATGGGAACACGGTGGAAGAGGAGGAAACAAACCTGCTGAATAAGGCATTGTTTCTGCATAGTCATTGTTCATTTTAGCACCACACGTTATTAAGTTATTTGTTGTTGTCACTGCAACATTTCAAATGTTAAAAAAATGTGCAGCTTATGTTGTAAACACAAATTTTTGAGACTAGTGAGAAAACCATCCCACTGGCTTGTAGAGCTACTTAATACATCAGATTTGATTCCTTCTAAAAAGTATGGGTAGGAACTGTCAATGGATAACAGAAAAGCCATGTCTAGAACCAGAAAAAAATGCCATTCCAATGGCATTTAAGGGTTTAAAATGCCATTCCAGTGAATTCCCTGGAGGATTAGGTAGAGAAGTGTAATTAAGTTTTCTGGGTTTTATGGAATGTTCCATGTTGTTAAACAAACAATAAAATTCATAGTTATTCCTACAATAACACTTAAAGTGATTTCTCTTGTTGAAATAAAATTAATGTACAGTATCATACGGTGGGCAGGTATCTTCATATTTGGCAGCTTTAATGGGATTCAGGGATTATGCCATAACAGTGTTTGAGAAGCCAGGTTGTATTCAGAATTTCACCTTCAGCTCTTAAGTTTGTAATAGATTAATGAAGTTGAAAATTTGTGGAACTGTTGGTTGCTGCAGTTATAGTTGTGGTAACCTATCTGAACTCTATGTCATGAAGTAATGCAGGAAGCACTTGGAGACCATTGTGTATACCATAGACAGAAATATGTCTTACATAACAGAGTTTTTAAGGCAGTAAAAGTATGAGAGTGTTGGTTTATTTATTTGTTTCTTCTTTTTATTTTTCCTTACCACTATTGACTGAAATTCTGAATAGCTTTATGTGTTGCAACGCCACTGAGATACAATTTGATAATGAATAGCAGAATAGTGGAATACTTTGGTTTAAATTACAAAGGATGAAAGACATCGGTAAGCGTCTGTTGCAGGCCTTGAAATGAAAGAAAATATAAATTCCTTAGGCCAGTTATTCAAAAGCTGGATACAGGATATAGTATTTGTGAAGTACTTTAACTGCCTAGACATCTGCTGGGTAAAACCCACTGTTAAACACAGATCATCAAAAACGCTCCTAAGGTACATGGAGGAAAAACTTTATGACATGGAAAAAAGAGAACTGAATCTAAAGAAGCTGTTAGGCTTTTACATTTTAGTAGTTAGAAAAAAATGAAAGTGTAAATCATGAATCCAGTCAAAGAAGCTGTCTACAATGGTCTAAAGTTGTTTATAGCTGTTTAGATATCTACAGTTAGGTCTACTGGTCTCTCTCCATGGCCATAAAAAAGGAACAAACACTTCCAGGGAGTAGTTTGTTAAACGTGGTTTTGATGCTTTTTTCAGGATGAGACTAATTGTAATCTGAACATGTCCATTTCTTTTATTCCATTGACTATTGGAGAGTTTAGACTGCTTCAGGTGTGGATTGTCTACACTTTAGATACCAAAAGTTAGGTAGGATAGTTGCATTTTTATTTCTGGCCAGTGTGCAAGTATAAGAGAGATTTCCAGGGCTGCCTTTTAGCACCTGTATGGTCAGTCACAGTGATAAAAATATTGGTGACCTAGTAGTGAACAAGGGTGTAGCACTTAGTAGGATCATGGCAAGACATAAAAGGGTAAAAGTAGTGAACTACACTGATCAATCCCTATCCAGATCTTAATAGGGGCCTTCCAACTTCTGCCTCAAAATAATAAGCTATGTTTAATTACCAGCAAGCAGTGCAAGGAGAAGGGAGATGTCAGAACTACGTGCTCCAAGTAACAAAATGAGATTTGACCTAGAAAAATGTAGGCTAATAAATCTGAGACGGAAATAATCTAAAGCACAGTTATTAAGTCAGACAAAGATACCTGGAAAGCAGAAATGTCAAAGGAGACCTTGGGGTTATAGTAGACAGCAAATAATATATATGCATGCTGGAATGCTAGAAGATGACAAAAAGAGATGGTGTGATTTGGGTCTGTACGTGCAGAGTCTTCATTCCTTTGTCCACAGGGAGGTGATTTTCTTATATTCGGCAGTGATGAGATAGCACCTTGAATCTAGTGATGGATGTTGACAAATTGAAGGGAATTCCAAGACCAGCAGCAAAAATCATTAAGGGGCTGAACAACCTGACTTGCTTGGAAAAAGAAAGTCATGCACTCAGAGGATAAAGGGAAAAGATTGGTTCTGTTAGCCCAGGCTGGCAAAGACAGGCGTGATGCGATTACATTAAACAAAAGAAAATTTGAGCTGCAAAGCAGGAAGAAATTCTTGCTGCGGTGTGATTTAAAGAATTTTTTGAAGTGTATGGTGGAAGACATTTACATAATTAAAATGGGGTGTCATCATGAAAAAGGTAGGCAGAACTTAATTTGTGCTGGCATTTGTTACAAGTAACTTTTGTCATTATTAAAATTAAATAGATTTAGTAACCTATGTTTCCAGATTGTGCATTTTGTGCATTCGATGACATGTAGTATCCTGCAAGCATCACTGGTTTATTGCTAGGTGCATTACAGATTTCGTGATGACCTTGCATGAAATTATTTTTCTGAACTACTCTGGGGAATAAACATTAACATTAACTCCTTGTGATTTTCTGCCACCTTCTACTGGTGGTTCAACGCGGAGGTTTATGAATTGACTGCAGCCTTTTAGCTGATGCACTACACGTATACACTTTTCTATTCAGCAGAATAGGTTAATACTTATCCTGCCACTGCACAGGCTTTTTTGCTGGTATCCACACTGTTGGAAGCCCAGCATCATTGTTATCTTTTTGATGATGTAGTGGTGATACAGCTTCCAAAAAAAGCTTTGGATATGCAAAGCACTTTGTGAATACCAGAACTCATTTCTTGTGACATCAAGATCAGGGCAGGAATGACTGATTTAGATTGCTTCCCATACGGGTCTACCAGGCCCTGAAATTCCGTAGTCAATGGAGAAGAGTATTCAAGATGCCCAAGTCAGATATCTACAGAAGGTGGGTTGAACAAGCTCCTCAGTATTTACTAAATAAGAGAGCATCAGTGCTAAAAATGAGAAAGTAGCAGTTAGCTGTTTGCATTGAAAAGAAAGGATAAGCTCTGTCACTTCCGCTGAGCTCAAATGCCTTTCCAACATGTAACATATTTCTAATTGTGTATGGATATATAGCATACAGTACTTAAAAACTACTTGCTGAGAGGTTTCACTAAAAAAATAATTTAGCCAATTAACAGTAAAAAATTCTAAATCACGGAGTCACTTTTAAACTGTGCTTGAGTGGGGTACTTCATCAGATACTCCATAGCAGAGAAGAATTTGCAGTGGCAAGGTTATGGATTAATAAGCCTTTTCCAGCCATAATTTCACTTATCTTGTGATGAGACTTTTTCACCATTTTACATTGGACTCCCTTCACAGCTAGAGTGTAGGGCCAATAATACAGGAATCTCATTTCTTCCGCTATTTAGCTATGAAAAATTAATGGCAATTAACTTATAACGAGTTGACAGGAAATAGAACCTTAATGCTATTAGAACCTTAAACTATGGAAGCTCCATTTGCTTTTTTATCTCATAATCTGTTAATCTGCTTTAATATTTATGGGTAATGATAGTTATATTAATTTCTCATTATTTTCACTGCTTCCCCCCTTCCCCCTCCTTCCCCTCGTTAACTGAATCTGTTTCTTAAAGAATAAACAAACTCATTTCTGTAGGCAATTCCCAAATGTGTGTTTGAGAGAATTGTCAGGTGAATGTCTGCCACACCATAAATTTTATGTGTGAGCATCTCAGGAATTTCTTTACCCCACTGTCATATAAAGGGCTGGCATTAGATATCATCTGGATGGGAAGGAGGGAAAGGGTGAGGATCTGCTCCACAGCTGCTCTGCAGTCACACAGGCAAGAACTAGGGCTGCACTGGGCAATGCTAAAACACTTGCCTACCTGCTACACCTCGTAGTAAATCTGCTTCTTTACAAAGAGAACTCACAGTGAAAGGACTTTGAGTCATGTTCATCGAGTTATATCAGTTTTCATGTAAACCTAGTCTACCCTTTTCTGTGCATTGTCCTTATTACTGAAAACATTTACTCTAAAACGGTGTCTCCCACATTCATTAGCTTATATTTAAGTGAAAATTTCTACTTACCCTAAGAGAGGGAACATGGGGCTGTGCGTAGAATGTGCAAGTGGCTCTGTAGCCAAGCTGACTAGGACAAATTTAGTGGACCTCTTTCATTAGTTGCAAAGGTCATATCCCATTGACTTCAATGGCACTGTGCCAACATAATTCAAAGCACAATTTGTTCCAGTAAAGTTGGACTTGATCTCCTGTTGCAGTTGTTCTGGCTTTTAAACCATTTAGTAGTGCGAAGTGAGTGTAAAAGTTTTGCTGGGGTGGTTGGTTGTGATTTAAGAGTCTTTATGCATTTACTTTCTGGTTCATAAATGACTATTCAAGGAAGGCAACAGAAGAAAGGCTCTTTAATTTCTTTCATTTGATCACTGCTTGATTCCATGCCATGTTAACTTCTAAAGGGATGTTTTCACATGTTCTACATGTCTGAAAATATTTAACTTAAAAACATTTCCCCCATTTTACAGTTTGAAAGGTATTTGGATCTACATCTTGGATTGCTAGGCTCCCTCTGGATACTAGCTAGGTTTAGCTCAGAAGTTACATTTCACATGTAAGACAAACACCTTCAAGTGGAAAACAGGAGCAACACGGCTTTTCATAGGTTTGGCCCAGTTTATCTAATTTTGGATAACTATATCCAAACTAACCTCCCATAGTATGGTTTACCCAAAATGGGAGGGTAGCTCTTTAACCCACAGAAGGCTGGTTTATGCTGATGGAATGAATTCATCTAACAAGAAGAAAGTTTGGTGCTCTGGACTCCTGTGTCCCAGGGCACTTCTCTGCCCCATGTCACTTTACTGTAGAGCTGTAGGAATGCCAGCATCTTGTATACTTATATTCAAATGTCTTATGGGATTTCCTAACATTAGTTGAAAAGCTAATTAATAGCAGGGGTTTATGATACATTTATTCATCCAAATTGTCTTTTCCAGTCACTGCTGAAGAACTAGAAGACTTTGAAGCACACTAGGTAGTCTAAAAAAATCTAGTAACAGTTCAAAACACTTTGTTGATACCCAGTGTCAGAGAAGCAGTGATGCCTGTTATAGTCAGGTACAGACAGGTTGGATTATTGTAGCTGAACAAGTACCATGTGGTTCAGCCCCCTTGTTTAAGAGGAAGACCGGCTCCTTTTTTTTGTTGTCGTTGCTACGTTAACCTCCAGGAGGCTTTGTTTTGTTGCTGGCCTATTCCCCAGATGACTGTTTTCAAGTGGAAGGGGAGGTAAATCTGACAAGAAAGCAATAATTTGTAGAGAAAATGACAGCTATAATGAAGTGCTGCAGTGGTGGAAATATTTCCCCAGTAAAAATGTGTAGTCCAGCTCACCTGATGGAGGTTCATTGACTTCAGTGTTTCTCCTCCAGACTTGACACTGGCCCAATGCATTTTCTCAAGCATAAAGACAGTTTGCTATTTCAGAGCGCTTGCTTATTGGTAAAGTTGACCCAAATCTTAACAATTTCTACGTGAATCAAATCATAATAACTTATTACCCAAGTATGAATGTGCTGCCTGATGGATTGAGTTGTGTATGGCAGGAGGCAGTGGCCTTCAAATAAAAACCATGCGCGTGAATTGCTTATTTGCACAAGCTGATCTTTTGGCAAAGTTATGGAGAAATGAGAAGAGCACGTCCTTAACAAGGACCAAGGACTTAAAAAAAACTTGGCTTTCCCTGTCAGGCCGTTCAATCTAAGGAAAGAAGCAGAGAGCCATAATTCTTCCATGAAACCAAGTAACAGCCTTTTAATAAGCATCATTAAGTCTTTAGATTGAAATAAGAGGCAATCTACCCTTTTATCCCATATTATATTGCCCAAATTCCTCTTTGCCATCCTCACTGTGGTTAGATGAAAGCCCCCTGTTTTCATATTGATCACTAAAAGCACTTTCCCCTTGTACCAGTTCACTGCATCACTTCTAAATGCTGTTCATCTGATCTCTCTTACTTTGGCTGCTGCTCATTCAGGGCTACAAAAACTGTAGTTTCAGGCAGGTCTTGGAACCAAATGATCGTGTTTCTTACCTCATTCCAGGGGATAACATTAGGATCTTTGTTTAGGTGGGATTCAGAGTAAAAATAAAGCTCACTTTGCTTTCCCATGCATGCCCACACACGTGCATACTCATATATATACACCCCTCTTTCTCCACAAGGGTTATTTGAAGCCAGAACAGTAGACATCTGTGTGTGTTTCTGCCTATTTCTTTTCAGTAACACACTTTCCAAATACTGGATGCTGGGGAAGTGTAACTGCACTGAAATATTACCCTAGGTACAAGCTAAGCTCTTCAGAACTGTGGACTGAGTGGTTCTCAGAGTTATTCTTTTCACTGGCAAAGAGAAAGTTTCACTTTGACAAGGAAATTAAGTGATACAGGCAACAAAGTTTTTGGTTTAGGGGTTATCAAGAATTTATTTGTAAACAGGTCTTAGCCTGAGTTGCACTGTTTCCATACAGTGGCTGGCGTGTGGCTGTAGCTTTTATTTCCACTTGCAGGTTTTGTGTGTATGGAATTTTACCCATGTGAGACTCAATGGAGTGTTTCCATGTTTGTTTTCCCTTCTCTTTTGTCCCTACCAGACCAGCACAAAAAATTCTGAATTCTAGCTTGAAGGAAAATCTTCCACAATGATAAGAACCAACTTCACATGCCAGATTGGAAACTCAGACTGGCATTTTAGGGGACTGTTCCTGGTCTAAAGTGAAGTGACAAGCGTAGACCCACACATCAGGCTGGATTTTCTGAACATACGTCAGCAGGGTATCTGCTGTGTTCGAAGCAGTCTGCAAGCTGCAAACAAACAGATAAACAAACAAAAATACACAGAAAATTTGGGTCTTTTTAAAAATAATTCATGATTTCCATAGTGCAATTCTTACCAGTCTTAAGCAGTGCATATCCCCGTCTTGTTTAATGTTCCCCAGCTTCATTTTACAACAACACAGTGAACACTTTCCTGTGTTCCTTGTGGGCAAGCAAATTTCTGTATGTGTCTGATACCTTAGATTAGGTTGTCAGTAAATGGGAATGTTAACTCCTGGCCAGGCTTCACCCTCCCTTCTCTTCCCACAAGATTTAATTGATCGATTTCATCATATGCAGCTTAACCTTATGCAAGAACATGAAATGGCATATGGTTTCCATCCCAGAAAGATAATTGACCCCCAGGTGATTTCAGTCAAATGGGAAGCAAAAAAAAATACAGTGGGGTTGTTTTTGGAAGGGACAAGAAAAGGAGGAAGGAGGGGAATGACTTCACCTCTGGTAGCTTTTTGAACTTTGAGCCCTAAAATCTCAGGTTTGATGAATGCCCTCAATCCACTCATTATGGGAAAGTTGAAGCAGGTCTCAGGGTCTCCTGATCATGAAATCAATGCCTTAGGGCATTGGTGTGCACAATGCTTCCTACAGCAGCAAGTCCAGTCACTTAATTGGCAAAGAGCACTCTTGTTCTTGCTGGCCTGCTCACAGAAGCACTGTCTCTCTCAAACAATGTTTGCGTTTAGAGAGATAATATTGTCCCTGGCTTCCCTTGGCTCCTCTAGGGAGACTAACTCCACAGCACTTCATTGGACCTTCAGTATAAATTGTTTTACTTGGGCTCCTCTTTCCCATTTTCAAGTTACAAGCTAGTTTTTATGTTTCTTCCCTTTACTTCATGCTCTTCTTTCTGTGACATTGCATCTGTGCTGTACTGGCTGATGTATGATAGGAGAAGAGCTGTTACATTTGTACATCAAATCCTATATCCGTAGTCTGCCCTACACAGTCAAAACATATTTGTAAGCTTTACATCTGATAAAGGTCATCTTCTGAAACGCAGAGGTGCAGAAGAATCTTCCTGAGTCTGAAGACAGATTAGCTGCAGTGATCTTTGCTACGGTTCATTTCTCTTGTAGAAGGAGGAGACTCAACATATTCTGGATGGGTTCACCACTGCTTACATAGAACTGCAGATCATAATACATTGCAGTTGCAGCGTGGGAAATTTTGGGCAGGAGCAGGGACAGGTACTGGAAAAGTTCCAAGGGAAGAATATTTAAGAAAATAAATTAACAGTGTGGTGCAAAGACCTGTATCCTTCCTCCTCTGTTTTCCACCAACTTGAAGAAGGAAAGGTGCAGAAAACAACATTTTTCTTTAACAAGTTCAGATGAGAGACAGAACTCCAAGTATGTCACTTGCCTACTGCAGGCAGGATGACATGAAATATGGAACTGTCAAGCACGGGGCAGGGCTGATCCAGATCTGACAAGTCTAACATACTGAGCTCAACAATCCTGACTCCTTCTCCCCCAACACCATCAGCAAGGGTTACATCTCATGTGTTTATGCAGCACTGCACCTTTAACAGACACAACTCTCCTATAAAAAGGTCCCTGGCACCAAACGCAGTGGGGTGGCAGATGCTGTGCTCCTGGGGATTCATGCTCAAAGCAGACCTGCTGGGTAGCCTATCTCCTCATGGGGCTACCACTTCATTTGATATTGTGCATTTTCATTGCTTCTCCTTGTTCTCACAGGCTGTCCTGCTTTGAGTCCTGGAAGGGATGATGCTGGAGAGGTCTGTCCTCTTGCTATCAAAAAGTAACAGAGCTAAGGTTGTAGATGCTGTATTACACCAGGCGGTTTCCCTTAGATTTATTTGTAAGAGCATCCTACACTCATTTGCCGGGTTTACTTCTGGCTTGGACATTCAGCCCTTTTGAGTCAGTGAATCCTGGCAAACGTTTTAAGCACCTGCCTTGCTTCTAGCTGAATGCTGAACAGTGCTACAGTTGAGCTGTTGCACAGTGTCTTTCAAGCTCTGAAATCCTGGATCTGTTGAGACAGTTCTCCTGCAGCTCCATGGGATGCTCCTTTTGTCACCAACCATCTGCCAGTTGCTTTGGCTGGGCAGGTATAAAGCATGCGTGCCAGCCTGACAGCGTCAGCACTGAAAATTCCCCGGTAGTGTGTGTTGTATGCAAATAAAATGCTTCCTTCCAACTATGGAGGAAATTCTCTAACATTCTAAGAAAAAAGTCCTCAAGCTTCCTGGGGAGCGAGAACCAGCCAGTAATTCTCTTTCTTGTCAATATCAAAAGATCAGATTATAAAGGGAGGGGGGAAATGTGATTTGTGATAGGATCAACACATAATTAGTCAATAAGCTCTATGGAGGTGGGTTGATAACATCAAAATCTATGTGTATTGAGTGCAGCCATGGCAGCAATACATGGCCACAAGGTAGAAATTGTGTGCCAGGGCAAAACTTCACTGGCATCAGCAAAATGGACCTGACCCAACTGGTCCTTTCAGAGTCCCAGGAAATATTAGAGTATTACTTTAGGGCTCTTCCTACAATGAAATAGGCCACAGCCATTTATTGCCAACTGAATTAAAAGTAGATGTAAACCACACTTGAACGAAACAGTTTGTTTCCACTAGTTGTGGTTGATACTCCAGTAAAATTATCAGTGTTTTACTTTTGCCATCCTGATGCAGAGCTATCAGATTGTATCGCTACATCTGAACTAACCAAAGTGGCAAAGATAATAAACCAAACCATTATCCAGTGTGTCTGGAATAATAACTGATGTTTGCATAGAAGGTGTAACCAAAAGGGTCAGGTAGTTCCCATTTTACAGACAAGTTAACTGCAGGGAATTCTTCACGTACAGTACAAAGCAATAGCTACTAGTTCCTTTTTCACATGCCCAGTTGGTGAGCATGCAAGAAAATTGGTATCAAAATCTCTCACCGTGAGATACCTCTTGCCATGGTTTTTGCATTTGGCTTTTGTGTGAGTACATGGAAAAGCCAGGGACAGAAACGTGCGAATCCACTTGCATGGCTCCATCTTATGGACTCAGAACCACAGAATATCACAGAGGCTGGAAGTGACCTTGGAGATCATCTAGTCATAGAATCATAGAATGGTTTATGTTGGAAGGGACCTTAAAGATAATCCAGTTCCAAAACCCCTGACACCTCCCACTAGACCAGGTTGCTCAAGGCCGGCCCCATCCAACCTGGCTTTGAACGCCTCCAGGGATGGGGCATCCACGGCTTCTCTGGATGATCTGTGCCAGTGTCTCACCACCCTCACAGGAAAGAATTTCTTCCTAATATCTAATCTAAATCTACCCTATTTCACTATTTCACTGACCCAACTGCTCAAAGCAGGGTCAGCTACAACAGCTCACAGTTGTGTCCAGTCAGGTTTTGAATATCTTCAAGGATGGAGACTCCACAACCTCTCTGGGCAGCCTCTTCCAAAGTTCAACCACNTTTATGTTGGAAGGGACCTTAAAGATAATCCAGTTCCAAAACCCCTGACACCTCCCACTAGACCAGGTTGCTCAAGGCCGGCCCCATCCAACCTGGCTTTGAACGCCTCCAGGGATGGGGCATCCACGGCTTCTCTGGATGATCTGTGCCAGTGTCTCACCACCCTCACAGGAAAGAATTTCTTCCTAATATCTAATCTAAATCTACCCTATTTCACTATTTCACTGACCCAACTGCTCAAAGCAGGGTCAGCTACAACAGCTCACAGTTGTGTCCAGTCAGGTTTTGAATATCTTCAAGGATGGAGACTCCACAACCTCTCTGGGCAGCCTCTTCCAAAGTTCAACCACACTCCCCCAGTCTAGAAGCTTTACAGGACTCACGTGTTTTCATTTCTGTGCTGTTGATTCCCTGATACAGAGTATGTGTATGTGTATGTGTAGAATAATAAGCTTTATTCAGTAGACCAAAAATCTCTCTTTACAAGGCTTCGCAACCTGTTGGTGCCTTAATGAGTGAAGTATCCATAAATAATTGAGCTTTCTCAGCTGAAGCAGGGCGACCCTTGGCCTCAGTATTATTCATCTTATTTAATAAAGGATGTTCTGGTGGTACATTCAGGATCAAGAAGAGTTTTGTTAATGCTGGGGGCCGGTACAGATATCGTAGCCAATTAATGTGCCTGTTCCTACTAATGATAAATGGGTCTGTCATCAGTTCATCTGGCATTGTGCCTGTAACCTTACATAATCATTTGTGGATATACCCAAGGGTTTCAATAGCTAACATTTCAGCTTTTACAGGTCATCAGAACTCTTCAAGAAACGTGGATTTGGTAAATAGTAGTCTGCAGCAGAAAAATGGAGATGAAAGAAAAAAAAAGTCTTCAGGTGATGATAAGCTCTGTAAAATGGGCCAAAACCTGTCTGAGGAAGACTCTTTTTGGTTCTGATTCAACCAAAGTTCAGGGAGAGGAGAAAAGAAAAATGCATCTAAGGAAAACAGGTGGATGCAGGCTGGTTCAGCCTTCATGGCTTCATAGCTCAACTGAAACTGGCATTTTCAGTGGTTCTGAAACTGCAGGAAGTGGTCTGCAGCCAAGAGGGAATAATGACTCAAGGAGACATAATTTCTAGGGAGGAACTGAGGTCCTGCAGTTCTGCTTTGGAGGAAACACAAGCCACAGAATGAAATTCCCTGCAGTTTCAAGGTTAGCAAAGAAGGTGGTGGCTGGAGGGGAGAAATCTGAGGAGGGAAGCAGAAAATACGAAGCGATCTCTGCGTGTCTGTGTGTGTGCAATGCTGTGCCACATAGCCAACGCCTTTTGTCCTTTAGCCAGGAATCTGAGCTGAAAACCCCTTTTGCAAGGCCCTTGCAAGATGCATAGCAGCTCTCCCATTCAGGGTAATTCATGTTAAATAGCAATTTCATGTTAATTCAACTTCGTTATGTTGGGATCTGGGCTTTGAATTGTTTTAATGGTTACCATCCTCAGACCACGGACAGGCAGAAGAGGGAGGTGGGCAGAGGCAGTGGGTGGCTCTGCTCTGCTTGACATTCCACCAGATGAGAAGACAGTGATGGTCATACCCAGCTTGCACCAGCCTCATTGCTACTTCTGATGTTTTTTTTATCGATACACTCACATCTGAGAATTATTTCACAAAGTCCAAAGCACACCATTACAAATCCATCCCACTGAATTGGCAGAGGCACAAAAGTTAGCTCAAGCTTAAATTTAATCACCAAATCTTGCTGGAGTCGGTGGAGAGAGGCACCTCTGGAGGGCAATTCAGAGCAGGAATCTGACTGCAAGGGCAGCATTAACCTTTATGACTAGTCTCCCTTTGCCAAGAGTCAATGGGATCAATTCGTAGCTGAGCAGAGAAGACTTATGCTGGCTAAGGAGCAGTCCCAGTATCAATAAAGCTACCACAGTGTACTCTCTATATCACACAACTGCCATATGTCTCCACTTATGGGGATCGGGCATGGGGGCTGTGGAAGGAATTGGTTTCCCGGGCAGGTTAATGTAACAAAAAGCGAGCAGTTCTGCAGACCTTAATCTCCCTAAAGCCCATAGTCTCAATCCTCCTGTGCTTTACTCCATATTGTGCTTCATTATGGAGTCTTTAAACACCTAAGCTAAAGATAGAGAAAGTAATTTAAAAAGAAAACACAACTTTGGCTCCTTTAGTTGGCTTTTTGGGGAAGAAGTAAGGTTCCTCTTGGGTTAAACTTATTAGATTTTTGTGATTTTGTTTATATAGTATTACAAAGTCCAAGCACTATGGAGTAGACACCCAACTCTAGAATATTTAATAACTCAAGATAAATTAAGGTATTTAGAATTGTGAGTTTTAAACATTACAACATTTTTGTTCTTTTTTTTTTTTCCAAATATGGACCTCCTATTTCCAACTTAGTAATAAGATCTGACAGTTCTGCTCTTATTTTTGATAGTAATCTTACTTACTCACAGTAATCCAGGAGCTACAGCTTCAAGAAGAGAACAGAAATGAATGCTTGGAGTATATAAAAATACTTTCATTTAATACCTTAGTTTTGGGAGATTTTTGTGTGTGTTTGCTTTTTTTTATCAAGAGGCATCCAATACCAATTTTCTTTATTTTAATTATGTCTGGAATATACTGTTCATTGTAAACAAAACACATAGTTATTTAACATGCAGATTTTAGCTCAGGGATTTGAGGCAGTCTAGTGGGCTAAGACACATACTCTGTATTTCCATTCATTTACCCATAGAAGGTATCACCAGATACCTTTGAATAATCTCAACTTTTCTTTGTATTGTGATTTTTGTTTTCCTTATTGAATTAATATTCTAAATATATTAACAGAGCTGTTGGTGGAGAGAAGATATACTGTTTCAGTTCTTTCGCTGCTGTAAATCGGGATAGTGCCACTTACATCAGCGAAGCTACTATTTACCCCAGCTGAGCATCTCCTCCTTCAGTTCTAATATTAACCCAGTTAAAAATAGGAGATTTATATTTAAACCTCTGCTTCCTGAAGTGACAGTAGGTGGGCCAACTGGTAATGCGATCAGCATTTACAGCATTATCTCCACTGGAGTCCATTTATGTCAGCTCCTAACAATCAAAACATAATGGCTTTTTGGAGTTGCTATTGCTTTAATTTTTACAAAAAAGCGAGAATATTAATTTACAAAAAAAAAAAAAAAAGCGCCCTGATACAGCATTCGTGCATGTACGTAAACAACATGCAACATGAAAGTGTTGGCATCCTGATCTCCACCTCATTCCCTGAACCAGTACTTATGGAATTGGGTGGTGCATTGGTGTTATATATGGGGAGTAGCAATAGTGACATGGGGAGAACTGAGAGTCCTGTTTTGAATGCATAGCTTGTGATTTAGTGCATGATTTATTTTCACTTTGAAATTTGAGATGCCCAGAGCTATTCGAGATGTCCAAACTTATTCAAGAGATTGGCAGAGAAGATGCAGGGTCTGCAGGAAACCCATGTCTTGCTGGATGGCCGTTGAAGGGCAATCAGAATAACTAGGGCATCTCTAGTGGCACTGGGCAGTTTTGTGTGGACAGCTGAGCTGCGCTGTGTCTTACATCTGCAGTCACAATTCTTCAAGTTATTTTTTGATAACACTGCAGGGCATGATAATCATGACCTATCAGAAGCTGTTGGCCTTTAGCAAGATCATATACTGGCTCATTTTCACTGCTGTACCACATATTACACCGGCGAGTGTTGTCACTAAACTGAATGACATAACCCTAGCTTACTTCACACTAAATTATATATAGATTCATGTGCCTACAAAATCAAATTTGTGTTCTAGTCCCCATTAAATACTGTGCTGCTAAGAAATGCTCAGGACATAATCAAATTAAATTTAAAGTGTCTGAACAACATGGACCATGGGACTGAGACGGTTATTTTTTGATGTATGTAGATGTTTATTAAAATAATTGGACTTATGCAGGTGTCAGACACAGGGGTTTCTCTTCTCTAATTTCTTTTAAAAAGACCAATATAAGTCTGTAAAAACTACAATATTTTAGTGTTACCTTAAAATAAAAAAAATATGCTTTACTACCAGCATTAAGTGTGAAATCTAGAAAAAAAGAAAGACAATTGTTGTTAGAAGTTTTGTCCCATGGAAAGCATATTTTGTCTTTCTCCAGATTTAAATTTGTGTACATAATAACTTAGGTCCAATTGCATTCCACTCAGCTTGGTGCACCTTAGATTTGGCGTACAGTTGCTTGCTACCCAACCTTTGAGCCCACATCTAAGCTGTGAAGCCACTCATGGATGGTGGCATGAATGCCCTTTTTATCTTGGGTAGGAACAAGGCTGGACGACGCCATACCTCTGTTCTGGTTGCCCAGGTTTTCTTCCCGTGGAAATCAAAGCATGGGAAGGCAGCTTGGGCATGGCTGTCCTGTCGATATGAAGAAAGATAGCCATTTCTCCATATCAATAGAGACATAAAGACAGATACCAGTTACTGTCTGATGAAATGGTAGCCTGGGGTAAACATGCTTCTGATGTAGGTACTTTAGTTAAGTGCTCACAGACAGGGGGAATCTGGGTCTTTGAACTTGTGAAGGATCCTACATAGGCATTCCTGACAGCTGCCATGCAAACAACCTTTACAAATCCATGCTAGTCTTTTCTGACACCCAACACCTGGCTCCTTTTCTGTAGTGAGAATGGCCCGACCATTGCAGTGGCGAACTGATTTTTGTGGATGGTGAACACAAAAAAGGGATTGAGAAGAGACCACGCGAATTATTCTGACACATGACTTGAGTGCTTTCTATTCTTAGACAAATGAGGATCTGAAATATGTAAGTACGCTCTCATTATTTTTTAGATTTATTTGTAAAATGAGAGAAAGAAATAAAACTCTTAATCTATCGTGGGTATGGGATTTATACATTTATCATTTTATTTCAATGTGTGTTTGTACTTAAGTGGAGTTGATAAATCAAGCTATTTCTTGTGATATTTTAAAGCATCATTATTTGCCTCTTGATTCCATCCTTCTTTTTCTTTAAAGAAATGAAAAGAGCAAACCCCATGAAATTATATTTAGAATGTCATTTTAAATTTATTGTCTAATAAATAGTGATCACTTGGAAAATCCTTTTTTTTTCCTATATTGTTAACAAGAGATTTCACCAAAGTGATTGAATCAAGACGAGAAATGATCCCAGGTTCTGGAATCTTGAATAAATGACGTTGTCAATGATAATGTGCTGTTCTGGAAGTTCATTTGAAGTATAAGAAATAACCTAAATATCATTTCATGGCAGCTTGTGTACTACTTAGCATAATTTATTCTTGACTACAGAGCTTCCATTCTCTGTTTCACCAGCATTTCCAACTCACCAAATACCCTCCAACACTCACCTTTTTATGCTTCCACCCTCCCAGTAGAAGCAAAGATAACAATTTTTTTTCCCCCAACCAATACAAACTATCTGCTGACTTCCAAATCGACAACTTTATCTTGACTTCCACCAACACTTTTGCTGAATGAATGCAACCACCACTGATTATACAATAACATGTGGATCTACTACTTCTGACTCATCTAATGATGCTGCGTAAGATGCTTTTTAGAACTGCATTATCCCCCATAAAATGTTATTTGTGTTTAACAAATAATAAATAGAACTTGTCAGCCACAGAATACTGTACCTCAGTGTTCCAAATGAGTGCACATCCCAAAAGATTTCAAAAAGGACAAGAGAAAATTGAAATGTTCTTAAAGTGCTACATATACCAAGGCTTTAACTAGCCATAGATAATGATTTAGAAACGCACTTAGGTTTATTTCTACAACTTCACGTCAGGAACTCCATACTTCAAAGTGCAGAAACAAATCAAAAAGAGCTGTAATAGCCTGACTTGTAAGGATGAGGCTCAGTCCTACGATATTTCTAGATTTGAAATCCAGCACAGAAGAATATCTTCATTCAGATAAAGTTCAAAGTATAGCTTTGTATTTCAAGGATGTACAGATTCTCCTTTGGTTTTAAACAATAAGCATATGCATCTTCCCTCAGTCCAGGCTATAATTGTGTATTTCAGATTATAGTATTTACACAGTAATAAGACTAGCCTGAATTCTTGCAGCTTTGGGCAAGTTCTTGAAAATACATGCTGTAACAGTGACAGGCAGATTGTTCTTGATGTGTCTTTATTAAAATAGATGCATTTTAAGGAATGTTTAGATTTCTGACTGTAGCTGACTGATTTGGTAGAGATTGGTCTAGCAACAATGTTATTATACCAAGCCTCTTTGCTTTATATTTCGGGGATTCCCAGAGATATTTCAATAAAAGAAACTGTACACTATGCATCTGCACTGTGTTAGAGGGAGAAAACAAGGTTTTCCTACACAAATTATAAGTGTGGTGAGGCAATAGTGAAGCACTCAGAATTCCTTTCAGAAAAGAAAAGAAATGGAAGGCCTCTGAGTGTTAATGTGGAGGAGTAGGATGTTTTCTTAGATGTGCAGGTATGCAAAGGACATTGATGACACCATGAAATATCTGCGTATCTCCAGATAGGAGCTTTTGTATCATAATTTGTTCAGCAGCTATTAAAAGATCTGATTCCTAGAAGGAAGAACCCTCATAAGTATTGTGACTTTCTTAAAAAGACAAGCAAAAACTCAATTGCCACAAATTGTACTTTTTTTTAAAGAGACCTAGCAACCTAACCTAGAGTTTTTGACAGCGATGGAAACAAGCCAAAATTATATTAAAAATTGGTATTGTGCTGGGGGTAACCATTCCCTGCCAGATGTATTGCATATACCCTGCTGTGTGCATGGATATTTATGGATATGTCTATACAACGTATCCAGCTGAGGCAAAAAAAAAATATATTTATGGGAAGGTGTGCTAATATCTGGTTGTCCATGTCTAAAACACACAGTGTTAACACATTGTCCTAGCAAATGAAAGTGAAGGACATAAATGAAGGGTTATTCCTGTAGTGATTCAGTAGTTCAAAGACATTAATCAGTACTACATATCTGCTGGAAAAGAGTGAATGGGGGATCCATTCACCTTTGTTCCCTGTGGTTACTATCTGATAGTAAATCGCATCCACCACTACTGGTAGGGGGAACCCTGACAACTGGGGAGAATTTGATTTATCTGAACCACGCGCCTCCCCACATGCCACCAGGATAGGGATTTACATTTGAAATAAGAATTGGTTTATAACCTTGCAGAGATGCACAAGTGTAATAAATGGATCTTATCAGTACGTCTGGCCAGTTTTGGGTTCCTGCAGAATCGTTGCCACACGAGGATCTCCTCTGAGGTACTCAGATATCAGTGTGATTAGCCTGGTAGACAGACCTCTGTATTGAGGATGCAAGGCCAGTGCTCCCGGGACAATAGGAGACATAAAGATTCAATAATAATATCTTATTATTCTATCAAATGATGTCGGCAGAACACTTTAAAATCATTATGTGAAGGACAAAGGATGCTATATATATAGAGGGGTAAAGGCTGACATTTCCACAGTGCATTTAATTAACAGAATTCCATGCAAGCCCGGCCTTTGGAAGAAAAATAATCTTTGGTTGCACATTGGGCATGTTGAGCTTCCATAATAAAGACACAGGGAACCCTTGTAAGGTATCTACTGAAACAAGGCTATTATTTTGCTGATGCAAAATGTCCTCAAAGACCCCGAGGTTTGAGGACTTTTTATAGAAAGTGAAATCTGGTCTGCTTACTAGAAGTAAGGGATTGATGGAGATGAGAAACAGCAGCAGTAAATGACCGTTTTTATTAACGGTGTTTCTCAAGCTGTTGGAACTCTTGACATGGCAGAATTTCAGAGAGGAGATAGAATATGTCTAGGTAGGAATATATTTCCAGAGCCAGTACAACTGCTGTTCATGGAAAGTGTTGTGGTTCCTTTTGTTAAGAAGTGGTCAAATGAGCACTGCTTAGCACATTTTTTTGAGTTCCTACCAAGAAATTGACATTTTGTACTTCTGTTGTCAGTGCTTCAAGATACCCAGACTGCAACATTAAGGCACCATAACAGAGTCACTTATTTCTCCATATCAGTGTTCACCCCTATTGTTATGGAAAAGGAACACAGGAGGTGATCAGAGGTGATCATTCGACCGTGTCCTTAGTTTACACATTGTATCCCACATGGTTTGTTATCTCTATGATCACCTTTCAGTTTTGGATCCTGCTCTTCAGCAGAAAATTAAGGGCAGTGGCGTGGCCTAGTGTGAAGACCACAGGGCTGAGATGTGGTAAAGTAGCCTTACATCTATTCTGGATTTACAAGGTTTTGACAGATTACATCAGTCTATCTTGCTCATTTATACAATGAAATCAATGAGATTGATTAATATTCATAAAGGACATTGAGCAAAATAGAATAAAAATACCCCTTGGTAGTTGCATGTTTTTATTATCTTTTTTTTTTTCCTTAATGATACACTCATTCCAGAAAATGGGTCCAGGATGGGAATAGGTGATATACTCAGACCCTTGCAGCTTCCACTATACTATATAAACCGATTTCCAGCACCCTGTCCTTTAGTTGAAAATATTAAAGTACACTACCGTTTCTTTAGACATGGATCATTTCTATAGTGCATGGTTGGCATTGTGGCATGATAATTTATCAAAAGGAATTGGGAAAGGCACGGAATGCCACAAAACTGGCACACAAAGCTGATTCTCTTTGTAGAGGGGACAAGAAAAAATAAGTTTGCTGATGTGCACAGTAATTCTTTTCCTCAGACATAAACCTGTTGGGGTAACTACATTAGGTAGAGTGAGGCATAGAACTCTCCTAGAAACCAAAAATATCTTTAGAAATTGAGTATTTATAATGGAATTAACAAGAGTGCCACTGTGGTAGCTTCAGCTTTGAAGCCACTATCTTTGCCAGTCTATGAGAGAATACATTGCATAATAGGTGGTTAAAAAATAAGAACTACTAAACAACTTTTTTTGAACTTTTTCCACATGAAGGTGATCAGATGTTTGAACAGATTGTCCAGGGAAGTTGGATAATCTCCGTCCTTAGTGACTTCCAGATAGTGGGAGAAGTTCTTGAACCACCTAATCTTACTGGATCTGCTTTTGAGATGGATGTTTGACTACAGATCTCCAGATGTCTTGGTCAAACCTGAATTAGTTTATGATTCTAGCAAGGGAAGCCAGCAAAGAAGAAAGTTCAAAGAATCTGTAAAGCACATCTTTGTCATTATCCAAAGGTATCTCTATAGCTACAGCTGTCTTAGTGGGACAAGGAATTTTTCTGATTATCTACTTCTTGGAGGGAAGGACAAGTCCACCTTCTCTGACAGCTCTTGGAAACAGCGTGAGGAGAGGTTTGCTGAATTTGCCAACACCCACATTTAGCTTCAGCTAAACGTTAGCTGAAGTTTCCTTTCTCCATGTCATCACTTTTATAGTGGGGATTTACCGCTGCCCATTCTGCACTAGATATCCCCATGCAAAGAAGTAGGATGAGATTCCTGGCCAGAGGCTTTTCCATCCTTCTAAGTCCCCTTCTTATGTAATGCCAATGCAGTTGCTATATGTGAACAGTAAAGTGAACTGTTATCAGCCACTTCAGAATATCCCTGCTAAGGAGGAGGTTAATCCTACTGGGTCCTCCGCTCAGGTTGCTCAAAACAGCAATATGACAGACATCATAGCCAAAACCCAACTGTGAGGGGTCAAGATATGGGCCAAGTGTCTTCTCCCATTCTTAATTTTCCTACTCAAAGTGCACTGTAATTTAATCGAACCTGAAGCCAGACTACCAGCCCACAGATAGGGCATATGGACAGCATTGACAATGCTATTGGGATTCTCCTACACCTTTCTCATCTCCATTCAGCCCTATTATTTTTCCTGCCCGTGGCATGAGTAGGGGATGCAAATTTTTCTGATTGTTTAGTTGTTTCTTTACTAAAAGAAGACAGGATTGTAGGTAGGAAATCAACAGCGTGTGTACCACGGCTGAGGTTTGAGAAGAAGAGTCCCTTCTGTCCCTTCAGAATATCCATTCTGTCCTCACAGGTAACTCTACATTGAGCCAGAACAGCACTTTCAGGCTCTTTAACCTTCATAACAGCAGGTTTCTTATATTGTATTTTATCCTCAGGTTTTGCTGCAGTTGGATCTAGGTAGACAGACTAGTCTTCTCTTGGCTACTGCTCTGAAAAGAACTGCATACTGTGTTGTCCTCTCTGTATCTAGATTTGTGCCGTTTTTGACGGCTCCAACTACTGCAGCTGTGTGAGATGCTCCTTGAGAAGTTTTCTTCTGCCTCTCCAAACCCATGCCTGTTGCAGGAGTCCCAGGTCACCATATTTTAGAGAAAACGTCTGCAAACATGGAGTGAAGGGTGTTTGTGGCAAAGGATTGTTTGAGCCACAATCTTCTGCTGTGTCAACTTCCGTTGCACTTAGGTGGCCTTCAGCTGATAGGAGTGATTTGAAGTTTCATGCCATTAGAACTAGTCAAGGAAGTTTTCACAGTAAGAAAGCTCACTGTGAAGCTTGCAAAATAGATTTTTAAGCAGTTTTCTGAGCACTCTTTCTCCCCACCTGTGTGGCCTAGATAGCACAATCCTTTATCAGCAGATAAAGAAATTATGTATTTTAAGCTAGCCCTTAAAAATGCACCCAGTGCTGTACAAATACCTTTACTCTTTGGATATAATAAGGATGCAAGACCTTTCTACCTGCCTCTTATCTTCTTATTGCAGATAGGGCAAGAGGGAAAGGGCCCTCCTGCCACAAGAAGGTGAACTCTGAATTTGGTACGTGATCTGCAGGACAGAAACAGTTAATCCTCTGAATGAATTCTTTTCAATAGAGATGGCTTCTGAAAACAGAATTTAATGAAATCCAGTGTCCTTTTCATAAAATATTTGAAGGAAGTCTTGTTCGATAGCACTTGTCAATCAATCTTTTGCTATTGTTACTTCTTTTTTTCCTTTTTCCACACATTTTTTTTTAATTGGCATCTGTCTGGAAGGACACAAACAAATCCCAAGCCGGTATCTTAAGTAGGATATTGTGGAACTGTTCTCTCTCAGTCCTTGAATTTCTCTGCTGATAAAGATAAATAAATTGCAAAGTCTATATTAATAGGTGCAGGGAGCAAAAGCATGAGAAAAGCTTCAAAAACTGTATAAAAAAAAATCCTTGAGTATATTGAAAGGATACTTTTTGAAATCATATTTATAGTATTACTAATAAGTTCTCAAAATAATTGCAAGATTCTGCAAACTCTAAAATCATCAGACAACTAATTTGCCTTTTCTCTACAATAGGTCAAACTCAAAATAAGCAGATATTTAACTTTTGGACATTTGATGTTCCCTTTCTGTTAAATAGTTATGGTATTACTAGCAGTTCCCAAGGATTTAGTAGAAAATTTTTAGTTACATGCTTATTACTTTTAAAAAATTAGGGTTAGCACACATATAAAAGTTCGCAACAGTATTTCCTACTGACTTTGTCATTCATTTCCATTTCACTGTATTGTGAAATATGAAGCTATTTTACAGTTGTTGGTGTTGCTGTAAATGGGTGTGCTGCATTTATGGTTTAATTATCTGGGACTTCTTATACTTCATACTCAGCTAACCTCACACTGCTACGTACCTGGCTGTAGCTGCTATTTAAACCCGTTGGTACACAACATAGGAGTTCATAAAGATCCAGCAGGCACATCAAGTACATCAAGCAGGCTGTTGTAATAATAGGTGAAGGTATGTGTATGTCCAAAAGATTGCTGAGCATCTTTCCTAGCAGACTAATTATTACGCACAAGAAAACAATATTCTTACCAGCCTGTGCAAGTGTCTTTTATGATGTAATTTTCTATCAATAGTCATGCGAGATAGAAGGCTTCATTTTAAATTCAAACATCACAGCCTGCCAGATTAATAAGCCATATTTATGAAATAATAATAACTCCCTGAATGCGTTCTTTAACTCAGGAGATTGAACACTGATATTGAACAGGTGTCTTTCTTCAGGATCTGTCTAGTGATATATGGCACACTGTTTGCTGCGGTATTGATGAACAAGGAGCCAGACTGAAGGATCGGGTCGGCACACGTAAAGACTGCATCTTTCTACTGCAGTGTAAAGTTGTGTATCACAGCATGGACAGGTGTTTTGCTGAGAGGTTCTTAGATCCATGTTTTCCCTCCTCTCTGTTGGTGAGTTGAGGTATGAATTAATGTGAAGTCTTCAGAAGGTGTTTAAAGGTATATAAAATCACACACAAAAACACACAATCGCACAAAAATCAAGAACACAGGAAAGCTTAAAAATTCATCACATTTAAGCAGAAACAAGGCTGGATAGCTAGGCATCATTGGTCTCTATCTTGCTCAAGAGCATAAAGAAGGTAGAAATTTCTGCAGGAAAAAATGGGCTTGAGTCAAAGTTTGTGACAAAATAATAATAATAATAAAAAAATTGGCATCAGAGTGAAAACTAGAACAGGTTTTCTAATCACACTCGCTTACATGTTCAACTTCTCAATACCAAGATAGAATTGAGACTAGTCTGTTCACAGTGGCCCTAAAACTTTCTGCTGATTTTTAGATGTTGTAAAATAAATAGACTATGCCTTTGCATTTTGAGCAGGAAAACTTCTAGGTGTGACCAAGGTCAGTGTATCTTGACTAAGGGCTTCCCGGTGCTTCAAAGGTGCAGTGATTTTGTCGTGTCACTGTACGTGAAGAAATGCATCTCTTCCCAGTGGGAATAATTGGCTACTAGCATAAATATGCCTCGTGCCACTGCTGCTGTTCTTCCCCTGTTGTAAAGGGAATAAGGTGCAGAGTTGTGACACTTTTAAATGAGTTTAATTGAAAACTGGGTTCTGCATAAGCAGAGCCATACAGATAACGAACTGCCCTCAAAATTGGTCAAGGTATGTAGGTAGAGAAATGTGGTCTTGGATTGTAAAAGCCTGAAATGATGGTTCTGCATGATGCAGGAAAGCAATGATGGGAATACACAGCCCTATCATCTCACCAGGGAGCTTCAGCTCCACATCCTTTTTATTATAATTTAAAGCCACAGCTGTCTAATTGTTTGAGCAAAAAATGAGAAAAAATGCCAGGTCTGTCAGGATTCAGGACGAATATTTGGGCTGCAGTGGAACTGTCTGTGGAGGTCTCTTAGCAGACACCCTGAGAGACTAAGATGCTTTTAGCAAGACAACTTATCTTTCATCATGGAAATACATGGAAAATCATATAGCCACGTCTTTTCTGCTGTTGTTAAGAAAAGCACTACATAATTACGTCTAAAGGACAAAGTGGCCTTGGGATTTGATTGGTTGCAAACCATCACAAATCTGAATCTGAATTAGTATTTAATTGCATCAAACCACTGCCTGGCAAGGCCTATCAGCAGGTTTGTTTTTATTTCATCAAGCTTCATATGTTAGTACTGCTGAAAGGCAGGGAAAAAAGTGAAAAGTAACAGATCCCCAGCACTGCTGGTCACCAGAAATTGAAGAGAACTGGGAGAGCTGAATTTATTAAACAATGATAAAAAATACATTTGAGCAGGAGGAACAGCAGAGAAAAGAAGGCCAGGAGAGAAGGCAGTGAGCCAATGAAAGGGAAGGAAACAGCAAGGAGAGCAAGACCTGAAATAAGGGAGATCATAAAGAGAAACTGGGTGCGGTAAGGTTGTAAGGGCCAAAAGGAAAAGAGCAGCTGAATTTCTTTTCATGTTCTACAGCTGCTTTTTAATTAATAAACACACATATTAAGCTAAAATAAAGCAACTGGAAGCCTACTTTCACCTCCTGTGTAACAGGATCTTGTTCGTTAAACCTGTGTTAAGCCTGGCAGTTCACGTTCTTGACCTTTTCTCCCAGTCACTGTCTAATCACCACTCTTTGGAGCCAACATCTTGCTCCTTCAGCTGTCCACAGCCCTTCCTGTAGGAAGGTGTGGAACCAGTACAGCAGCACTGGTGATAGATATTGATCCCTGAGGAAATATGATTAAGGCTGTGGGAGAGGTGTTCAGGCAGTTCAGGCTGACTTCCAGAGGCACGCATATGCAGCTGGGGCACTTTTGGTTTCTATTACTGTCTCTTCATTCTTAAGTAGCTGGACATGAGCCGACAATGTGCACTTGCAGTCCAATAGGCCAATGGCATCCTGAGCTACGTCAAAAGAAGCGTAGCCAGTAGGTCGAGGGAGGTGATTCTGCCACTCGACTCTGCTCTGGTGAGACCCCACCTGTGTCCAGCTGTGTCCAGCTGTGGGGCCCTCAGCACAGAAAAGACATGAACCTGTTGGAGTGGGTCCAAAGGAGGGTCACAGAGATGATCAGAGGGCTGGAGACCCTCTGCTGGGACAACAGGCTGAGACAGTTGGGGTTGTTCACCCTGCAGAAGGCTTCTCTTCTGCAGAAGAGAAGGCTCCAGGGAGGCCTTATAGACCCTTCCAGTACTTAAAGGGGGCTTCTAAGAAAGCTGGGGACAGACTTTTAAGCAGGGCCTAAGAGGGTCAATTCAGAATAGATTTACAGAAGAAATGTTTTGCAGTGAGGGTGGTGAAACACTGGCCCAGGTTGCCCAGAGAGGTGGGAGATGCCCCACCCCTGGAAACATTCCAGGTCAGGTTGGACAGGACTCTGAGCAACCTGCTCTAGTTGAAGATGTCCCTGCTTATGGCAGGGGTATTGGACTAGTTGGCCTTTAAAGGTGCCTGTCACAGAATCATAGAATCACAGAGTCACAGAATCACAGAATCACAGAATGTTAGGGGTTGGAAAGGACCTCTAGAGATCATCCAGTCCAACCCCCTGCCAGAACAGGGCCACCTACAGCAGGTTGCACAGGATGGCATCCAAGCGAGTTTGGAATATCTCCAGAGTTGGAGACTCCATCACCTCTCTGGGCAGCCTCTGCCAGGGCTCTGCCACCCTCAAAGGAAAGAAGTTCCTCCTCATGTACAGATGGAACTTCCTATATCCAAGTTTGTGCCTGTTAAGTCTTGTCCTGTCAACCAAAACTATTCTGTGATTCTATCATTCTATAAGTAAGAGCAATTTTCTTGATCTTCTCCAACTTTTTATTTTACATGTGTACAAAAATGAGCAACGGGCCAGCACAAGAAGAGAATATTGACAAATCAGATGCTGCTCTGTCACAGAGCAGAACCAAGCAGACTCTGCTTGATCTCATTATTCCAATCACACCTTCATTTCACACTGACAAATCAATTCTCAAAGGTGAACTGGCCTGGACAATCAAGAAAATCAGAGTGGTTTGGATTGCTTTTTTGGCTTAAAGAGCTGTTTGGTGGGACAGACCAAAATCCTATAACTAAGCAACCTTGAACTCTTGATCTGAACCTTAATTTTATAGATTAGTTTAATTTTTAATTTCAGTGGAAAAGCTTAGGTACAATCAGATTTGGTCTAAAGTTTCTGTAGATCATCTATGAATATAATCTCATGTCAAGTTTGCCCAACATTCCTTAAAAGTTGTTTTAGTTTAGTTTTTTTCCTTTTTGTGAAACATCTACCCTAGAACCTGGTCATTAAAGAATTTTGAATTATTGCATTCACTTAGATAGGCTACAAGGCATATATCTGCAAGAGCACTCCACTTTTCCTGCATCTGCAAAATCCCTGGTGACAAAACAAGCACCAACAATTTTGCTGGATGGATTGCAAAGAAGGCATTTAGCTTTAAAAAGGCAAGTAAAATTAAACTTACAGCTCTGGGAAGAATGCCAATCTTTAGTATTAATAATAATTCCATTGTTTTTAATTCACTTATAATTACATAAGTTGATTTTTCTTTATTGCTGCTAATTAACAAATATTTAATTGATTTAGCAATTCACTAATGTTCTTGATGACAAAATATTTAAAAGAATATTCAGTGTAGAGAATGGCTTTAAGAGATTTTTTTCACATTGTATTTTTTGAATATCAACCAGCACTTTATAATCTACAAAACCCCTTTGTTTTTAGAGAAGCTATGTCTTGAAAAATAACTAAAGGTTAATTATTGTATCTATCCCAACTATAGTAAGTCATAAGCAATATATTAAATTAAAAAGCCTATATAAAACTCCAAGTGACCCAGACAATTAGATCAGCAACCTAATCTAATGGTTTCATAATTTCAAAGGTTTTTAAGGTCAGAGAAACCATTAGCTCTTCCACCTTGACCTCCCATTTAATGGGGGTGATGGAATTTCATTCATTCCCGGTTGGAACCTAGCAGCTTCTGTGTGGACAATTCTTATCTTCCAGAGACGTACTGAGCACATTCAGAGACTGAGATTCCACCATGCCTATCGCAACTGTGCTTAAGTGGTTAAGTGCATTTACTGTTAAGCATCTATACCTTTTTGCTGGAGTGAATTTGTTTAGCTTTATCTTCAATCCTTGGTTTGTTTAGAGCGTGCTCCGGTGTTTGTCTCCTCCTCTTGAATTTATTTGTGCACCCAAATAAATTTTTCTCTTCCCTGTCTTTCCCAGTGCTTTTACTTTTCTTTGCATTTCATTTACCTGGGACAGGGGAAGTTAATTGATCAATTCCTCTATTGGTTTCAGTCTGCTTCTCATTTTCTGAGGACTTTATTTTCTCAACATTTTTCTTTTTTCCAACATGGGAAAATCATTTCAGTTTCTCTCAGCACCACTCTTTTCTTTACTAACAGCTGCAAGTTAATTTTGAACTCCTGGACAATATCTCTATAAAGTTACAATGAGACCCTTCATTGTGACACAGTCAGAAACAAAAGCCTGTCATTTAAAAAAAAAATATTTATGGGTCACCTGCCTTGCTCCTACAACTGCTGATAACAAGCAGATGGGAAGGAGCTTACTTTAGCCAACTTTTACCTTCAGCCCAAGTGTTTCCCATTATTGTCTAGCTACTGATCCTACGTGAAAAGAATTCTTTTCTAGTATTTCTGTGTTAGAACCACAAAAGCCATGATTTAATAGACGTGCTTATAGCACATTATACATTACAGGCGTCTTTTCAAAGATTTCAAAGCCACATCTTGACAGTTTCATTTTTTTTAAGAGATGCCTTTAATAACTGTTTCTTGCTGACTTAAGAAATGAGGGAGGAAAGTGTAACTTCAAAGTGTTGGCAAAATAATATGAATTATCCAAATGTACTTGTAAAGTTGTTTCCAGTTACAGTAGTAGTAACTTGAGACTGATAGCTGATTTCCCCTTTCCCAACTGTTTCCAATTTAAACCGGTATCTTTTGGAGTTGTTCCACACTACATTCCTACTCTAGAACAAACCAGTTCATTCAACTGTATTTTTTAAAAAAATTGGAAGCAAAACAGGAAATAATACACAAAAAGCGCTAATTAGTGTAGTAAGTAGGTATGACACTTCCAGTTCTTTCAGCTAAAGAGCTGAAAGACATAATTAACACAAGTGGAATTAAAGAGATCTATAAAAATTTAAATCAGAATATCAAGACCTATATGTTTTCCAGTACAAGGTTGAAAATCTACCAGTAACTTTTATGTATAAGCTATTATAGGCAGAGATGATGTTTTTGCCTTCTATGCAATATGGTAAAATAAAAGAAAGTAATAAAAAATATTAATATTTAAAGAGTTAATCATACATTATTAATAGCATTATAAGTGGCATTAATTAAGACCCTTACAATACCTCTTCCCATCCCCTCTCTATGTTGCTGTCCAGACTAATCATGTAACCTTACTACACCACTGACCTTTGACCAGATGGGTAATTGTTATTAATTATTATTCTTATTGCTGGCACTGGGACAGCTAAACTTTCCCCTTCTGTGCTGCTTTCAGAGTTGGAAAATTTTGAACTATTGCAGACCAATCTATGGACCCTTGTAGGTTTTTTTCTTGTATTACCCTTTTTCTCCCTTGGGTATTAAATTTTCCCCCCTTTGTAATTTTCCTGATGTTGATCTTCCCTTCATGTTGTCTTACAACAGCAAGGGTGAATTTATAATGCTGGGAAGGAAAGATTTCTAGCCATCAGGACACTAAAAACCAGGCAGATTATCTGCAGTGGTTGTGGAGTTTCCATCATTATGAGAGCAAGTTAAACAAACATCTGTCAGGCATGACCTCCCTGTAGTTAAGCCTGCCTCGGGGCAAGGGGATGGACTAGATGACCTCTGCGTTCTTTTATGGCCCTATGTTTCTACAAGGGGAGTAAAGCAGGCTGGATGCACCCCCATGCATGGTTATGACCTGGTCTGTCCCGTGCACGTGCTCGCATGCCTTGCATTGCTGCAGAAGCCCAGGGAGCATCCAGATCCTGCCTAAAATATGGCACATGTCTGACTGGGTCGTGGAAGTATATTTGTCTTGACAAAAAGAGGACCAAACAATGATTTTAAGTGATCTTCTGAGACGTTTTGACAGGTTGATTTTTCTTCTTGGTCATCGGCAGTAGAATTTATAAAGAGAAATGTTTTGCTGGCATTCAGATTGGTGGCCTACAGAGAGAAACACGCCATTCTACTCACAGCATTGTAAATACTCCAAAAGATGTGTTTCTTTTCATGGTGAAAGACATTCATAATCCTACACACAGAAGAGGGTGCTATAGTAAGACTCATTTATTAGTGGTTTTGGGCTAGTAAATATTTTGTGTATTCAAACCATTCCCCTTCCTTTCTCCAACAGCAACTTCCAATCCTGTTGCATGACATGAGAACTTGTGTGTTCCTCATCTTTACACATTCTGCAAGAAGTCTTAGCCCTGGTGAATAATGAAAATAAAATCACCCCTTTATTCTCCCTTTTTGCTACTTCCATCCTCTGCCCTACAAGAAAGCTTAATGAGGAGACCAAAGAAGAGGCGAAGCTCAGCTCCCCATAACTGGGCTCTCACGACAGAGGCAAGTGTTGCATTAGGAAGGGGGAGTGTGTTCCTCAGTAATATTATCCTGGGAATTATCTTAGAGAGATTGACCTGTGATAATAGCAAAGCCTCAGGGTTAGCCTAGAAGTAATTATCTGCTAGACATTTTCACTAGCCGTATCCTTTCAGGTCAAGAGGCAAACATGAGGACTCACATCCATGCTTCACGGCAAATTATCATTCAATTACAGTGACTTTTGAACTCCGCCAAATGTAAATTGAATTGTTCTTTCTTTATGATATTTGTATGAAAAATTCCAGGGACTTTAAAAGGCAAGATACATAAGCAGTCCAGTGGGAACTGTATACAGAGTCTGGGACTCGAATAAAATACTTTAGAGATTTTCAATCCAAGCAGTTTTGGAGGGATCCATGATTCACAGCTATAGGCTTTGTCTTCATGGCAATTTGAGTTATTCAGTTAGTAGTTTTTCAGCAAAACAATTCAAGAGAAAGGAGTCACCCCAATACATGGGTCTTCCTGCACAGAGAGGATGTATTAGGAGCACAAGACAGTCATGTTGCAGCAACTCATGAGCTCTATTAGCTGGGCTCTATCCTAAGATGCACTCCTAGGCTGGGGTTCATCCCAGCTGGAGGGAGCCAGTAGTAGTAATTTCTTTCCATTAACAATAAAAGGAGTTGAGGGTGGCTAGCTCACATGAAGATGTCCTCAACATCCAAAGTTTAATGAGAAGTGAATCCTACCCTATGGCTGGAATAGTTCATAGTAAGTGTCTCCTTGTCTATCCCTGGCCTGCCCTCAGTTTTTGCTAAAACTTGCTAGGTTAAACCCTAATTGTGAGTCAACTCTTGGAGTCAGAGCCCTGATTTGGTGGGGTACCATAGCTCAATAAGCTGGAAATGTGTATACAAAGCTCAGGGAAAAGGGATTAAGTGTCAGAGTAAGAATAAGAGCCTCATGGTAGCTCTTTTTCTGTGAGAGAAAACATTTAGCCATTATCATACACAGGCAATAGAGAACTGTACCTGGTTAACAGCTTTCAGGTAATATAACTTCCTTTATTCCATCGTGGTCATCAGCATGAAAACATACTGAAATGAATCCTTAAATTGACATAATCCACTTCAAATCATAACTTGCAGGTATCTTTCTTAATCTGACTTATTGCAGGAATGCCTTAGACCATGGAGAGGGAATTAATTTGAAAATGCACTTGACTTGTTGTTAGTTATTGATATCCTGTGTTTGATTTTGATTCTGCATGCGGCTTAGCCTGCATGGGGAAAAATCAATAAAATCTGTTTCAGTTTTGTTTGTAGTCTGTTTCTCCCTCTGGCTGCCTAAATAGCGGTGGTTAGATTTCAGGGTCTATTCTGGGACATGAATGTATAAAACCAGGAGGTTTTAATTTGATGTTTTTTTCTTTTTTTCATCCTGGATTTTACAAAAGTTTTGTTTTGAGATTGTATGAAAGAGGTTTCTTAACAAAATGCAAGTTTTATTTGGAAAAGAAGATGTCAAAATATACAGAAAAACAGCCTGGATTAGGTGCATCTGATCAAATGTAAATATTCACAGCTGAGACAGTCACCACAGTTTTTTTAGTCAGTGGAAAGACCCAAGCACATCCAGGGTGCAATCTTTTCATTTTAAAAAGACACAGCTAAAATAAAAACACATAACCCGCTCCCTAAAATCATCTGCTTCACTCTGGGGATTATAAAAGGAGCTCAGGGTGACAAGTTTGGAGGGACACTGGAGATGGCTAAAGTTGTATGAGTTTCCTTCCTGTATGCATGGGATCTTTCTCTATCACGCATGCTGACATTCCTCCACTATGCAGGAAAGACACCGTTCCTTGGGTGAGAAAACACGGCTGCAAATTAGTCTTCTAACAACTAGGCCACGAAGTGATGATCCCCTTCTTTCAGGTAGCTGGGCTGCCTTGCATTCTTGCCTGCAAATGTTAAAAACTTCAACAAGAAGGAAAAAGAGCATCCTCTTCTACACAGCCTGTAAACTGGTCCTGAGATCACTTGATAGCGAAGAGATTAGGTCCTGTGTTAGCCGAAACCCTTTCTCACCTCTGCTTGCAGAAACAAGTTTTCAACCTAGATCTTCTATTTCTTTTGTGAGAGTTTGGGTCAATATGTTACTGCACAGAAGAGAAAGGCATGAGGGCAATGCACGATTGTCCATGCCTTGGAAGAAGAAAGAGAGAGTTACTGAAAGGTTATAAATACTCAGGTTGAGGAGGGATGGGCAACCTATGAACCTCAAGTTGAGATAAACCAAATCATTTCAGTTCTCAAGCCATGAATGTGGGCAGAGCCTGTGACATACTCTCTTCAGTGACATCCTCCACACTCTTTCTGGACACAACTGTGACTCTCTAAATTCTGTGCATGAACTCGAAAGGTAACAAAGAAAAAACATAAATACATTTTTAGTGGACTTTTAGGTGTGACACAGAGGTCCTTGCTGCAGTGGAAAATCCATAGGAGGTCGCAGAACAGTGAAGGTTGAAAATGACTCTTGCAGAGGAAATGTAAGGAGGCAATTCTCTTACTGTAAGTTCATCCTTTCTCTGCCAAAAGATAGACAGGATGAATTTGTACTGTGTCTCTGTGAGTCTTAATTCCTTGCTGCTGATGATGATGGTATGTCCTGATCTTATGGTTAAATGGCCATACAAATAGAATCAGGTATAATATTTTTGAGTAGTTTGTTTGCTATATAGTGTGGTGTGACATCCATATCTTTTAGCAGCTGTCTCCCCCAGAAGAGAAAAAAAGAAAATTAGAAAAACATGTGCATGACAGATTTCAGTGGCTTTGCAGAAACTGTTGGTTTCAGCCTGTTGGCCTAAAGAAATAAAAATGTAAAATTAAAAAGGAAAACTCCAGCCTCCACAAAGGAAAACATGATATTTCAGTCCAAGTAAAATGTTTCAGTTGATCCCACTCCTTTTTTTTTTTTTTTTCTGTCCAATTTTGCAGCTGCTTTGTTAGTGAAAAGAAAAACAGTAAGAAAGCTCATTCAAGTCAGCCCAAGATATCGTTGCTCCTTTTTGAGTTTTTGGGATTCAGCTTTTGAATCAAGAAGGGAAACGAAGCCAGTCTTGCAAAACTCCTTTAGTAGCATAAACCAATGGCTGTAACATGCATTACTGAAGTTAAGATCAAACACCAACGATAGTGTTTGGTATTTTTTTTTTAATTTTGCAGTGAAATACATTCCTACTTTATTTTAAACTTGAGCCAAAGTCTGTCCTCACACACACAAACTTACGCTGGTTGAAGTGACTGCTTCACTGAGGTTCTCTGTATGGGAATGCCGCCCTGAAAACATATAGGGAAAACTGCGAAATGAAAAGACAATGAAGACAGCAACGACAAAAACCCATCAGAACAGAAGTCAATAAGGTGTTCACTGTGGAATAAAGTTTGATTATTAAATTCAACTAAGTGGTGTAAGGCTATATCTTATTACACATGGATATTGAGAATGCTCGCTGCAGGAGAGTTGTAGCAATAATAATAATTACCATCAGGAATTTTGTATTCTACTATAGCATAAGTGTTTTCTCCTAATAATAATAATTAAAAAAGCAGCCATCAGACACATATCCTAGCTAGATTATTGTAAAGCGAGGTGATCTAATGAAATTCCCATTGGAGTGATGTGATTTAGCTTTTGAATCAACACTTACCATTATGATTTAAAAGACAGTTAAAAAAATCTTTTGGCTTTCAAGGGAAAGGAGAGTATAACTATTTATAACATTTAGCCTTCAGGTAACTTGATTGTTTCTTTGAGTTTCTGTGTCCTAATTAACAATAAAAAAAAAGCAATTCTGACTATTTCAAGGAAGAAAAAAGTAAATGAAAGATTAAACCTTACAAAGTAGTATGTGAAAGCTAAGAAGGGAGGAAGAAGACATGATAGCTCAGAGGTTAAAAAAAGCCTCATTGTAAGCTTCACTGGTTAAAAAAATTGAATTTTTGTAATTCTTTGGCTATGTTATCAGACAAGGCTTATAGTAATCCTCCCAGAAGGTGGATGATCTATAGGTATTTAATGTATTCATGAAAGTTTTGCAGGGTATTGGCAGAATTCAGAGCTTGGAGTGGGGAGTTCCCAAGTGAGTGTTGCTGAGCCAGGGCCCCTGTTGACTTACAAATCCAGTGTGCAGAAATACGTGGAAAGCAGCATCTGTGCTAGGCAACTGCGCTATGTATATCAACACATGTCAAAAACAGGCCTCTCATTAGTTTCCACCTCAGGCTGTGTTGGATATGCATGGAAATGCATGTTCAAAACTTGGACATGACTCACAAGGAAACAGGTGAACAACCCTGACGCTACTGCTACCGGGTCTGGCAGGAACTTTATTCTGCATGACATTTCTTGTGGCTGGACTGAAACTCCTTCTGCAAAGGCAACTCTTCCACCCCACCATGCCATTACAGCCAGCCTTGCAGCAGCGCTGCCTAAATTTGTCAACTAATGGAATGGCATCTCTTTCTGTTTCTCTGCTTTCAAGCTTTTTGCCTTTTGGCCTTTGCTGTGAATAGGAGGGATGGGACGCTGCATCCAGAGGGCTGGACCCTGGTTTGAGAGTCAGGAGATGGAGGAAATGCTTTTCTTGGTCATAGTACAGGTCTTTCCAATCCCGTGACCCATTTAACACCCGTCAGTCCCTGATTATTCAAGGGCTCTGAGAACTTAAATATTTGATCTTACCCTTATTTTTAAATTACTAGAATAAATTGCTTTATTTGTAAGCCAAGAAGCTGAGTACATCTTCCATATTCTCAATGAGTATCTAATTAGAGAAGCTGTGAGGTTTTCCGGCCAGAAGTTTATCGAGATAGCTATGCTGAGATCTGTACCCTGATACATGTAAATGGTCCTTCTTCCATTGATACTAAGAGTGGTGAAGCTGATTCAAACCAGCTGGACCAAGTCTTACAGTTTATTTAACAGTAAACCATCTAAAAATATTGATTTGCACTGTCTGTGCTTCTGCTGTCTGCCTCTGACCCATGGCCTCCTCTTGTGTAAACACACATTCTTTGGCTGGTGAGAGACATAATGATGGTCTGGTTCCATAAGCTGAAATCAGTTTTGTTTAAAAGGCCTCTCCAAAGACACTTCACCCACTGATGGTCCTTATAAATCTGATGCTAATAACAACATTGTGACCTGCCTGGCAACGTGATATTGCTGACCAAAAAAGCACAGGCTCAAACAACATGAAGATCATTTTAAGGCATTACCATTTATACACCGAGACATTTTAAAGTTGAGATTGCAATATAGAACTTCTTCCATGCCATGGACCTGTAGTGGAAGGGGGTGGTTTGGTATGGGGGACCAGCACTTACCTTCACCATGTTGTGCCTTCTGTGGTGGCATTGGTGTGCCAAAGGTATAAGGATGTCAGCTGAATTTTGAGAGACCTGTTCCTCTTCACCTAAAAAAATTCAGGACTTGAGCGCTTTGATGGAGTGGCTGGTGCTGTGGTGCCTCAGATTTAGGATGTCAGTACTGCCGAAAGAGGCAGAGCAGGACAGGATAACTGAGTGCCATATGGGGAAAAGCACTAATGTATGTCCTGGGGCACTGATATTTAGGAATATTTTGGATTTATTTATGTATTTGCGACAAAGATGGATCTAGGTCTTGGTGAGAGAGCGTGCAGTGGACTGAGGTTGGAACTGGGGCACACAACACTGCTGACAGATGGAGGGCAGAAGGGAAACCCTTCCTGACAGAGGGTAATTTCTGGGCTCAGATGAGCCTTTTGCAGCTAGCTCCCTCAAAATCTCCAGTTCCCTTTTTCTTCTATAAAGAAGTGTCACCTGCTCTCATCAGACAAAGTCAGACGGACATTATGGGATGGGTGAGGACTAGACTGTGGCTGGATTCTCTCTTGCCCTTCAGCCTAGTATCTCTGTAGAAGGGATGTAAATCATTCCAGTCCATCTCATTTGCATTTCAGGCCAGGCTGTGCATACATTTCAATGCTTGCAGAATGAATCAGTCCCTCCAGATTTTATTAACAAAGGAACAGTCTTGCTGGAGCTGGTTAACATAGGCTGCATGTCCTTTTCTACCTGTGAGCCTGGATCTGCAGTGAATTGTCACGGTCACTCCATGTTTTCTTGGCTGAAGGCACCATGTGATGCGTTTGGGCATGAAGAGCCTAACAGGTTGGGTAGGAGTCACTGTGCAAATCCAGGTGCTTAAGAGAGATGCATCTTAAGACAGATCAGATCAGTTTCCTTCTGGAGGTGCCTATTTCAACTGGTTGCAAAGAAAAGCCATGGGAGACTAGCTTATACTCAGATGTCTGTGCAACTTGCTGTAGGTGGACCTGCTCTGGCAGGGGGGTTGGACTAGATGATCTTCAGAGGTCCCTTCCAACCCCTGACATTCTGTGATTCTGTCTAATGTGGGATCAGCAGCAGCCCATTAAAAAACACAATATGAATATATGTTGTATTCATAGCTTTTCTTAAAGACATGGATTCCGGGCTTAATGCCTGAAACCATTGCACCTTTCTAAAAAGATCAGCTGAATTAAAAGATAAGTGAAAGTAATATGTAAAATTCCTGGAAGTGAAGCAAGTTTAGGGGAAATAGCCACTGAGCCAAATTCTTGGGTTTAAGTCTTTTATTAGGAAAACAGCCAAACTCTGCAACTCTGAATGGAAATACAGGTGGTTTCGTATGTGATTTTTAAGCCAACCGGTGAAAAGCAGAGCTAACATCCTTGTAGCCCGCTACAGAGACACTGAGATCCTTGTCACTTATTAAAGTTTTATTTTGTTCCCCCACGAACAAGGCAATTAATTATTTAGAATACCAATCAATCAGGGGTTAGATGTACTAATCAAACACATTCCAGCTGCTAAGTATTGCTCACTTAAGACATTGATCAGCTGTAGGATGCTCTGTAGACCATTTAGATGAGTATTTTCTGACAATGTGCTTTAAAACCCCTTGAGGTCAAATCTTTGACACCGTCTGCTGGACCATGTGGAAGGTTGAATGCCAGACTGTCTGACAGACTGTAATTATTTTCTGTCCTCATGCCCTTTCTGCAGTCATTAGGGGATCAAATTTCTGAGAAAGCCAGAAAAGTTCCTTGTACTGCAAGCAGCTAATGGCCTGAAAATGAGTCTCTTTTGTTATGTTGATGATTTTCCACTGGATGTTATTTGAAGCCCAGGATCGATTATTTAGGGCTAGCTCCACTGGTGTAATCTATTTTTGGTCTTGTGCGGCTCTATGCTTTCTTACCATTTCCCCCATGCTGAAAGATGTATGGCCAGTATTGAAGTGCCTTTGGTCTGCTGGTGGTACCTTCAGTTGCTCCAGTAAGGATAGGTGGAAAAGGGGAGCGCCACGCTAGTGCTGATCCAGGACTCTCCAGCTAGATGCTGAATGAGCGTAAGGAAGTCTAGATTTTCTGACTTTCAGGACAATGACCTGACTGTTCGCAGAAATAGCTAAGAGAAATTAAGACGACATTTCCCAATAAATAATTGAAGAATGAGACACATTGTTTGCAGTCCTAACATGACTGCAAATTTAGGCTATTGCCTAGCGAGTTACCATACGAATTCCCCTTACGTTGACCCCTGTGGTAATTGGAATTTCAATTATTCATTTTCAATTACAAGCATGGTATGATGATCACAAATGTCATTAAGTATTAAATTACATCTAATGATAGATGGATGGAGGGATAGATAGATGCCTCTCCAGATCTTTTCTTTATTTAATGCCAGTAAATCAAGCCCATGTTTTTTACGGAAGAACTTTAAAAAATACTAGAAAGATGGTAAAATGCCATTTATTTGCAGCCGATAAAACCTCTTTAATGCACATTACCTGAGTGTCACGTTAAGTTTTCATCGTCTGTGTCATTAAGAGGAGTGATGCCCAGTGTGTGTGTACACAAAGGCGGATGCTTTGCCCCGCAGTGAGTGGCAAGGCAAAGGGAGCCCATTTGCTTCCTGCCTTATTAGAGATGCTATTCTGGGGCTCATAATTGGGATCTTCGTTTAACATCCTGCTCAGTGTCTTTCTTCCATGCGTTTGCGTGTAGAGCGAGCTCAATCACACACTATATTTTATCAACCTGGAAGTCTGGGCGGGGAAGTTGTCAGGGAGAGGTGATGCCATAAAAGCTCTTTGATCTGTGTTGGGTGACCTGCGTTCACCTGTGTCAGTCCTCGTGGGCAATTTTTTTGCCCATGAGAGAGAAAGAGGTTGAGGACAGGGTTTTTAAGCCAGGTTTGACCCTGGACTAGCTCTAGAGCTGCAGGGGGTGGTGGGAGGTGGAAAATCACAGGCGAGCTCTTGCTTTGAAGCACATGCAAAGAGGGCACTCACCTCCTGCCTTTGGTACATTTTGCTGTTCTGCCTGTGGTATTCAGTCCATCCCAGCAGGAAAAATCTGCAAAAAGACTCCAGGCAGACAAGAGATCCAGAACTGCTCATAGGAGGGCCAGGATTTTGGTTGCAGTAAGGCTGCGTTCATGTTGGCTGGCTGGGAATGGTGGACATGAAGTGCTGAATTTTGGGATCACTGTGGTCAGCGAGCTTAGGGAGAACTGGAGACAGGCTTGCAGCTGAAATCCAAGCTGGTTTGGCTTCTGCAGGAGGCGATGGGTAGTGACAGTGCTGAGAAAGATGAAGTGTCAGGCTATGATCACTTGCGTTAGAACTACAGAAATTCCTATTTGACGTTCTTGGCATTCTTTAAAGTAAAGCAAGAATTCCACTTCAGGGAAATCCTGTTTCCACACTATTGCAATGAACTGCTGAACAATCAGGCACTTGGTCTAAATTAAGCCTTGAACTATCGATTTTAACATGTGCAAGGGTGCCAAATTTCTGATCTTATTTTTCTTGTGCCTTACTTTCTCCATTTCTAAAAAAACCCAATGATACAATTTATTCCCAGTGCTGTTGTGATGCTTAATTATCGCATAACTGTAAGGTACTTTCAAAATGATACTGTGTGGATATAAGTAATGTCTATAAACTGCTTAGTGTGCCTGACACAGTTATCTTTTATGCAAAATAGAAATGAGACTCACCATATTAAAAAAGCTTGCCCACGGCTGCATATTGGCAGAGACATTGTCAGAGTAAAGACATACCTAGGTCTTTTTCCAAAGTATCCTTTTTCCACCAGCCCTTAGTTTCTCATTGGTCTGATGGGAACAAGACTATTCTTACCAAATCTAGATATCTAGAATTTCTGTTTACCACTTTTATCGTTTGCCGATCACCTTTCTGCAGTGGTATCTTTTTTCACAAATAGCACACCTTCTGCTGTCCAGGTATTTATTTCTGATTTTTATTTTTTTTTTCTATTTCCACTGCCATCTTAATCTTTTCCCGCTTCCCCCTTTTTGCACATAGATGTCTATTCATGTCATGACTTGGAAGCATTCTTTTGCCCGTTACAACCTGTAGCCCCACTTGGTTCTTAGTCCCTCAGCCTGTCTTCCTCAGGTTTTATTTATATATTTATCCACTGTCTCCTTTTTCATCCCTCCCCTCCCCAGAAGCTGTTTGCTGCCTGTCTGAAACCCCTCTTGCAGTGCCTGTAGCAGCAGTTGGGGAATCATCCATCACTGTGATCGCAGCTTTGCTCCTGCCAGGCACGGCTTTCGCTGCACTGCCCACAGCATCGTGAAGCTGATTAGAGCTGCAGGGCCTCCGTCAGGTTTGTGTTGCTGCCAGCGCTTCCCAGGAATTGCTGCTGTCCAGATTTTGCAGATGAAATCTCACCTGAGATGATGAATAATTCTTCAGGATTTTTTTTTTCTTTTTCTTGCCCCTCCCTGTCCCTTGCTAAAGGGGGAAAAATGCTAGAATGGGCATGCTCTTCTTATGCATAATCCTGCCTTTTTCCTACCTTGCAGAATCATAGAATAGTTTTAGTTGACAGGTACCTTTAAAGGCCACCTAGCCCAACACCCCTGCAATGAGCAGGGACATCTTCAACTAGATCAGGTTGCTCAGAGCTCCGTCCAACCTGACCTGGAATGTTTCCAGGGATGGGGCATCTCCCACTTCTGGGCAACCTGGGCCAATGTCTACCATCCATATTGCATAAAATGTCTTCCTTAAATCTAGTCTGAACTGACCCTCTTTTAGTTTTAAAGCCATTACCCCTTGTCCTACTGCTCCACTCCCTGATCAAGAGTCCCTCTCCATCTTCCCTGTAGGCCCCTTTAAGTACTAGAAGGGGCTGTAAGTTCTCCCTGGAGCCTTCTTTTCTGCAGGCTGAACAACCCCAACTCTCCCAGCCTGTCGTCCCAGCAGAGGGTCTCCAGCCCTCTGGTCATCTTCATGGCCTTCTCTGGACCCACTCCAACAGGTCCATGTCCTTCTTATGTTGGGGGCTCCAGAGCTAGACGCAGTATTCCAGGTAGGGTCTCACCAGAGCAGAGCAGAAGGGCACCACATTCATGGTGAGATGTGTCATTTCTACAGCCCTGCTGCGACTGGTTTCATAATTTTAGTTGCAACCAAGGCTAAACTTCAAAGCTCTTAAATCTTGAATCTGAGAATGCTGATTGCAGGGTTGGGGTTTTTCTTCTGTGTTGTGCTGATATATTACCTGATTGCTGAGTGTCTGCAGACCTGCACCCTCTGCAAAAAAAGTTGATTCTGGTTGAACAGAGTGAAAGCTTCTAGGCATAATAGATCAATGGCAGGCAAAAGGCAGGCAAAATATTACATTGTATGTTTGCCAGCTATAATAATAATATTTAAAATATTGTGAAATGATGGTATAATTTTGCATGTGTTCAGCATTAACTTCAGACAGATGCAACAGAAGTAGCAGATAAATAATGAAACTGGCTGTAGTTGAGAAGAGACTTTCTCTGTAAGAGGAAGAAGATTGAAACAGTAATTCACAGAGAAAAGGTGTATGATTAGTTACGCTTGTGTAGAAAAAGTTTTATAATGAGAAAATTAATCACATTTTTCCATTTAACCTGTCAGGAACCATATTAACAAAACAAGACAAATAAGTCATGCAATGAAAGTGTGTGGCAGTAAATTTAGGCCTCATAAATAGATATTTTTTTAAAAAACATACAATATAACAATTAACCTCTGGATCCTGGGAGGGGGTGGGGGAAATAAGTAAGTGCAGTTAAAATCTGAGAAAGAGGCAGTGAAAAATCAGAGATTTGTATGGAGATCATATAATCTACTCTAAAATAGACAGAACTATGGGATTCAACTAGAGAAGGGCAGGCCCCGGTGAGGCTTGGATGGAGACAGAGGAGACCTGTTTAGATAGCAAATAAAAGCCCAAACCCAAGTTTAGTTCCCATTCTGCGTGTTGAGGGTCAAACACTATGAGACCCACATGATTCCCCATGTATGTCCCAAGCCCAGGGTGCCCTGCAGTCATCCTGTCCTGTCTCTCCTCCATTGAGTTGGAGAGCAATGGAGGAGAGCTTCAGAGAATTGAGAGGAAGCTCAAAAATAAGATTCAGGGAGACAGCCTATGGGATGCGGAGGTTAAGGAGTTCACTGTCTGCTGTTTATCAAAGTGCATATTGACAAGGACATGGCTTCAGTAGGCAGACACCAATGCCTAGATAAACTTTTAGTCAGGGAGGTCCTTTTGGTCTTGCAAACTAAAGCACAAAAAGATTCATTGGCTAGAAGATGAAGTTAAACAATTTCAGCCTTGAAGGAATGTGCAAGCAGTGAGGGTAATTAAGCATTGCAACACCTTACCAGAAGAGGTGGCAGACTCATCATCATTTCGGTTCTTTAAAACAAGATTAGCTATCTTGCAAAAAGACTTAATCCACCTCCTGGGAATAGCTGTTTTGTCTGTGTGTTGAGAAGGGCTGGTGAGACATTCGTCTGGCCTTAGGTTGTGCGTCCCTGAATCATTTTACAGATGATGAGCTGAGGCACCGAGGGTGAAATTCACCCTGCTGCAGAATGATAGGGCTACATTCGTGTACTGCTTAAATCCCTTTCTGTCCTCAAACTAGAAGTGATGTTGCACTCACAGGATGTAGATGCCCTGTTTGGTACTTATCCCAGGAGAAGTTGTTCAAATCCCAAGTGTCTGCCCTGTCCCTGGAGAATGACGGAAAGGCAGGTCCCAAATGGCTATATGTTACACCTTAGTATGCAAAATTGGTAGCAGGTTGGTTTCATAAGCTGAACAATCAACAGAAGGAATTCAAACAGTGCCTTACGCTTTTTGGTTATCCCTGCTCATGAAGCTGTGACCACTGAGGGAGAAGTCATAGTCTGGGACAGTTTGGCTATCAAACTTACCCATCTGGTGCATATCTAGTACATCTTTCCACCCACCTTTGTGGGTGGGCCACATCTTATCTGGCCTTCATTCTCAAAGTCTGGGATTCATCTTGCTTAAACTTAAGTGTCTCCATCTAAGCTGGGCACCTTGGGCTCTATTTGTCTTTGGTGCTAAGGAAGGGGCGCTATTAAAGGCCTGATTGGTCACGGCTATTGCAGATGTTGCCTTTAAGCTGAGATGAATTCTGCTCTAGCAGTGCCTCTGTTTCTCCAAAGGTTAAAGAGGTAATCTAAGGTAGAAGCTTGGTGGTCTTAATTTGGTCATGTGAGCCTATTGATAATATCTCAACACCTCTGGAAATTTAACCTTTACTTCATGTTTGGTTAGCTAGTTATTATAGATTAACGATAATAATCAACTGTGACCCACATTATTTATTCATTCTTCTGCTACGCTGCCTGCAACTAATTCCTGTCTGGAAAATGAAGCATTCAGATGCCTAAGATTCTCTGCAAATACTTTGGTTTGGCTTTTGAGAAGGTTCTTAGCGAGGTACAGCTGTGCCAAAACTAGGTCTTCATCTTGGCTGCCTCTGTATTTTGCATCATTGTGTGGCACATCCAGTTATTTCCTGAACTTTAAAGGGAATCTGTCATTCATTGTTACCAATTAGATGCCTTTACAATATGACCTGGAAACTGTTTTCCCGACAACTTGGTGTTATTAATAACATGCACTACAGCTGGGGCGTGCCAGTAGTTCAGGAGTCACAGAGCAGCATGACAGTTTAATTTGGTACCTTGATGAGATTTCTGCCTGCAAAGTTGCACAGAATATAAAAGACTCTGCCAGTACGACATTGGTGGGAGCACTTTAAGGGATTTCCAGGCTGTCTTTACTTATCTGAAAGCTTTCACACTCAGTGATTTAGAAAAGCATGTGTTATAGGTTAGAAAACTGGAAGGGACAATTCTGATCACCTTAATAATTAATAACATTATTTAAGTTTTTCGATTACTACACAGACATTGGTTGACTAGTCAAAACAGTTCCGTCAAGGCAATTAAGAACCATTATTTCATGTGGTTAAATGCCATGTATCCCAGCACTGATGGAGTCCTCTTCATGAAGTTGTAGGCTTACAGGCACGTCTTCAGGCTGAAGGGATGTAGATATACCAAAGCACTGGCTAAAGTGCATCACGGGAGCAAAACATGTTTGAAATACTGCTGTAAGTCACTGCATGCAACAAATCCCAAATTCAGCAGACAAATCATAGGTTTGCTCTTGCCACTCCAGACTGACCGTTGGTCTGGTGCCAGATCAGTGACTTTGCTGGGGGGAGCACCATGGCTGGGACCTTTTCTTGTGGCTGTATGCTGGGACTGCAGACCCATTGTGATGGACGCTGAGCAAAGCGGAAAGCAAATCTAAGTAATTTGGCAACTTTGTAAAAGCTGCACAAAAAATAATAATAATATAAAAAATCCGTATACAAAACTCCCAACACTGCTGTTTGGGTAATGAAATATAATTTCAATTCTGTTAACAACAAAATGAAAGAATGTCTGGCCTGAACCATTTATGAGGAAGCTGGGAGAAGCTGGACCACTGCCAGATTTTTGTTTAACCGTTCACTACGAGTATGTTTTAACAGTGGGTCTGTCCGTGTCTGCCCAAGTCTGCAAGAAACTCACAGAGACTATGAGTTGCTCTCACTTTATTGCAATGTCTGTGAAATTTGAAAACTAATTCACAGGGCTTTTTCAAAAGGTTGAGGAGACACAGGTGCCCAACTCCATACATCGGTGTTATTAACCATATCACTACTAGGTAGAGTAGCAGAAACACAGTCATGCAATCACTGTCATCTCTGAATATTATCTAGGCATTTCCTACAGCATAACAAGATAACTGGGCACCCTAAGAGCTTACAAAACTGTCAAGGAAAGTACTGATGGTAGAAGAAAGTGTCATCATGTATTGGCTTAGAAAGTTTTCTTAAAGTTTGTTGCTTGCAGCGTGTCAAAGTAAATACAGGAAACTAGTGAACAAATGAATCAATGGGCAGATGAGTTCTCCTTTGTCCTCTCTTTTCTGAATGAAAGCAACTACTGTACTTATTTTCCAGCTGAGAAGTGAAATTAAATTGTCTGGGTACTTGATGGCCCACTGTTTTTAGAAAGCTATTAAGATGCTGCTATCAAGTAGAGGACAGCCTTCTTGACCCTCTTTAGCTGGCTTATGTAGTGGCCCCCTGACGGCTTCATCACTGTGCAGAAGGCGGATCACCAGAGGTGACCATGTTTAACAGTATCTTCCTCTAAGTGGCAATTTAGTGAGTAGGGGAACACACTGGACTAGTGAGGGAGACCTGAGGGAGGAAGGGAACATTTTGTGTTGGTTATCTTGTCTCTAAGGAGCACGGTGATACAACAGCTTTTCAGTTACTTCAGCTCATACTATGGCTGAGACTGTGAATTAGAAACGCTAATGCTAAGAAGTCTATCTGTGCTCAGAATATCAAGCAGAAAGGTCCAACTCTTTCTTATAGAGGTACTGTATTGAGAACTTGGTTTTACATAATATTGTCTCTTGATGGAATGTATAGATCCTAGATCACCATTCTTAGCTGATCCCTGCAATGCTGATAGTGGACAAAACTTGCTTTTGCTAGTGACTCCAGTCAATTGGACACATGAGGCCAGGTTCTGCTCACTTTGCTTGTCTCTTTATTATCTTTGGTCAAGGGAAACCTAATTGATTTTTTTTTTTTTTTTTTTTTTGACTGAGAAAGGACCTTAGGTATGAAGAGCAAAGCACATATAATGCTCAAAGCTTTTTTTTTTTTAATCACATCTTTGGCAACAACATTTTGACCTGACCTCACTTCAAGAAAGATCCCTGTGGTGTGGAAAGATCCCTGAGCCCCCCACATCCAGGTTACCCTGCTGCCAGGGGTAATGTTTCCCGTCAAGGCGCTTGAGCAAGGGAGAGTAGCCCGGTGGGCACAGGGTCAGAGGCAGCATCTTACTTTTTGGGTCAGTAATCAAGATACTCAGATGTGGTGTGAGGTCTCTGCTCACACAAATAATTGGTATCTGGAGAAAGCTGCTTCTTGGGTCCCAGATGCATCCCTGCCAAGGCAGCGACTACTCTGGCACCTGCCTCCAGGTGTTAGTCAGGCAGAGATTAAATGTGATGCTTCAGGGGTGTTTAAGGGCACAGTCTTGTGTTTTCAGTAACTCATCAATGAATGAGACCCCGGTTTGCTCTCCTGGACATCCAATACTTCCTGACAGAGGTGTTTTCCCTCTTTTTTCTTTTATTTTACTTTCTGATCTTTAGTCAATGCTGTTGAAAGGGCATAAAAGTTCACCTTAAGGGGAATGGTAGCAGGTAGCAATCATTCATCAAAAAGAATCCCTTTCAGACACAGAGGGAAGCAGAAAAGACAAATGGCAACAAGACCCTCTAGGCAAATTTCTGGTTAAATACTTCTGGGAGCCCAAGTTCAGACACTTGTTCTGGAAGCAAGCAGCCCTACTCACAGCCTGGCTTTTCAGTGGAGTTGTTTGCTCACAAGCCACACAGGAGCCCAAATTTTGTGATCGCGGAACGGATGAATGATTGTCTTCTCCATCCAGCTCTGAACCTTTCACTCAGGGTTTCTGAACCGTTATTTGCAAAGAGCAAAGCTGCCCATCAGACAATGTCAGCAAATGAACCAAAAGGAGAACTGGTTTCACTCTGAAGTGAACCTATTGTGTGCGCACTTTAGAGCGCGGTGGCAGCGGCTTAAGATGCTCCTTTATTTTTCCTGCTGTAGATTGTTCTTTTTAGAAAGCTAACCCTGCACCCGATTATTTTTTATGATCTGAGAAAAGGTTATGGGAACTGTTTATCTTTTTGTGTTTATATAAGTTCTCTAATCTAACCACTCATCCATTCAAAAGTGGAAGAGACATTTATGGTACTCTGAGAAAGATCCTCTGCTTGTATATCAGCATATTGCCATTGAATTTCAATTAATTTCACGCTTGTGTAAGTAGACTGCAAGGGATCTAGGTAGCTGAGCGATCTGGCCTTTTGGTTTAGTGGATCATAATATACAAACTTGTAGGAAACAAAGGAATGGGTATAATTATAGGGCATTACTCCGAGATAACATAGCTGTATATTTTATTTGAGCTCTCCAAGTATACTGCTCCACAGTACAAATTCTTCTTTCTTCCTCTCTCTCTTTTTTTATTTTTTTGGTAAAAGTCATTACAGATCCAATTTAAGGAAGGTAATAAAAATGAAGAAGAAGAAAATTCCTTCCCTATAATTTTATAGGAATGCAGCCTCTGGAGCAGCAATATTCTTCAAACTCAGATGACTAGCTTGCATTGACACAAGTTGTTTTCACAGTGGAAATATTCTTCAAATGCTTGGCTGCAAAAGAAAATAACTGTCAACTTGTTGAAACCATGCATCCTTGCTGCTGCGCAAAATCTAACCATGAGGAGCTTTAATTACCCAGAAGTAAAGGGAGGAACATTCTTAATACAGCCACTCAAACGTAATTTCCAGTTCTGCTTCCATTTCCATTCATGAATCAGTTGTAGGATCAAGCTTGAGAATAAGTCTGAGAGCTGTGCAGCTGAGTACCAACTGAAATAATAGTAAGAGGGGGAAAAAGACTTAAGAAAGATGATGAAAAAGAGCCTTGGTCCGATTTGCCACTGGCACACACTGTTCTCACGGATGTGTGTAAGGGAACAGTGTCTGCAGGATGTACTGACTTCAGATGACTGACATTAAATTTGGAGGGATTTTTTTTTTTCTGGAGGCCAGTCCCCTTCAGTCTCTGTTATGGTCCTTGAATCCACTGCCCTAGTTACTCAATCCAAGCATCTGTGTGAGGAATCACGGTGATTCACTGAAGTTTCCACTGAAAGGAAGGGCCTCGTGGACTCTCTGGTGTGATGTGGCATTTAACCCTGCCCAAACCCCATCCCAGAATCTTCTCCTGGCTGGAAACAACAACTTTTCCCTCCTTTCCCCTTGGCAGAAATTAACTCAAGTGCAAAAAGGCCACATTGTAACTGAAGTCAAGGGGAAAATTGGTCTTTCCATTCTGTATAACATCCACACATACAGGTGCATTAGTCAGAGTCTACTTCTAAAAATTAATAGTTATAATAACAAGAACAATAATAATGTGCAAGTGAGTTGATCACATTCAGCTGAAAGCTGAGTAGTTTCTATGGCAGTTAATGGTGTTTAGCATGCCTCATCATCTGAATGGCCTCAAGTTCAACACAGGAAGAGGAAGAACCAGAAAAATGAGGGCAGCTTTAAGACAGTGCAAACTGAGAGGTTCACAGAAGTGGTCCTTCTGTATCAACCCTGACCACAAAAACAGAAGCCCAGCTGTAGTTGTGCAATACCAGTATAATTTTCCAATAAATTCACTTAAGGGAAACTAAGATTTGTCTTTGCTCTTCTGACTCCTGTCCTGAACCTGGCCAGGAGGCTGGGCTCTGCTGTCCACCTACGCGCCACATTCAGGATGAATTTGCTCAGGTCAGGATGACTATGAGCAGTTCCCAGGTATATTTTCCCCACCCAAATATAATTTTCCAGCAGTCAGGAGTCTGCTGTTACTGTATTAGGGAAGCTCTGTTTCCCACGTACATCCACCTTGCTATCTTCTTGAAAAAGAGATAGAGAATGGCAAACCATTTAATCAGCTTTAAAATGTTTTGGTTTTTTTTTTGACTCTGTGACCACTCTCCTTTTCCCAATAAGTCTCCTAAACTTTTCCTTGCCAACTCTTCTGCATTAGTTTATTTACAGCCAAGCTCACAGTTTTTAACTTTCCCTTTTTCACCCTTGTTTTTGGTCAGATATTCGAGGACCTTCTCACTGTTTTTTCTGCCTGGCAAATGCTGACAGAGCCAAGAGAAAAAAAGGCACAAGCAGGAAGATTAGGGCAGGAACTTGGGATCTAGGAACTCTGGTTCAATTCCCCTCTCCACACTTTTCCACTGCAACTTTAAACACTCCCTTTTCTTTCTCAACACCCTTTTTTTTACTTCGTCGAAGTAAGGAATACCCGTGATTCCTCTATACACTGGAGTTGAGAGGCAGTGAGTTTGTCTAGGAGAAGGGGAGGGAGAAAATGAGAGATGTTTACATGCTATCACATTTGATAAGGAAAATCATACTTTGCTGCTGCTACTGGAGGATGAAAAGAAATGCATTGCTGTTCTGTAATGAATAATCAAAGCCAGTTCACTTGGGGTTTCTTTCCCACTAACTCTTGAAGCAACGGCACAGTGGATTTGTAATGACACAGAGAGGAGGGAAATGACCACAAATGCGGGTTGGGAGCACCGCCTCATTGTCTTTTTTTTATTTCAGCCTCCTTAAACTCCCCCTTTTTTTTTAAGCCTTTGTTCTCTGCCTTTCAACAGATAGTTCTGTTGTACCATTATAAATAACTTTATGGGCTGTTTTTACTTACACACATACACACGCTACATTCTGCAAAGTGAATGGCAACACTGAAATCAAGAACCATGCTTCTCCAACTCCAAACAAAAGCACTGCTACTTCTCGGCAGCACCAGGATTTGACCTGGGGGTCCTCTGGAGCAGAGACTACAAAAGATTAACATTTCAGTCTGCTGAGCCCACCAGTGCGGTCTTGCCTTATCTCATAAGCTCTGCCGGAGGAATGAATTACCCTAGTTCATTAAGACTCGTTTTGAATTGTGGTGAGAGGTCACCACATAAGTCACCTCCAGTCTATTTTGCGAATAATATGGATTATGATAAAAGCCGGCTGGGAGATTGAAGCCCAAGGATTTTGTTTTCTTTATTCTTCAAGGTGGGTAGAATACAGGGTGGGGAAACCCTCATCTGGACATTTCCTAACACTGCATAGTAGACTATAGAAAAGTCCTTTTTGTTCTTTTTTTTTAAACCCATGAATGGGTGACCTCTTGATCTCTCTGACCCCTTTATTTTTGCCATGAAAGAACTAAAACTAGCTGTGCCCATACAAAATCTTCTTTCACTTCAGTTTTCTCATGATTAAATTCCCTGCTGTGTTTTTGTTTAAGTGCTCTGATGCTGCCCTTTGGAATTGGGCAGATGTTTGACTCTTTGAAATGGCTTTTTTTTTTTTTTTTTTTTTTTTAATTTAGCAGTGGTCTATGGTTAAGGCATGTTCATCCACATCAGGAATAAATGAGAACTGTTTCTGTAGTGGCATTCATGTCTCACCATCCAAAAGTACTTTGCAAGTGATACACTGGGATACAGTAATTGATAATTTGCATCAAAACATACTTTGCTGCACAGAATGCTGTACATAATAAAACACAGGCTGTCTCCATGTTGGGTAGATTACTGGGAATACATTAATTAACATTGTAGACCTCTTCAAACCTAACCATGTCAAATGTAGGTAATGGAGGGCAAGGTTGAAGGCAGATGGCATATGAGCGACTTTACTAATTTATGTAAAAATGAATGGAAGGCAGTCACTGGGGAAAATATGTGAATATAGTGTCGAAAAAAACTGATGCGCTTCAAATATTATCGGTTAGTTCTGTATATGCATAATCCCACTGGCTTTGTGGGACCTCTGTTAATTCATTACTGTTGAAAGCATGGTCCTTAGGAGAGGAGAGGTAAACTTGCATAATGTTTAGACCTTGTATTGGAAACACAGTTTTCTCAGGATTGAACTAAATCCAGATCCTCTTTTACCTTACCCTTTGTCAAGCCTCCAAAGACTATGGTTATTAAAGATGAGCATTCATATAATATTAGGAACTAATTGAGTTCAAGGAATCATTTTGCTACTTCTATACAAATAGACTGAATTTTGTCCCAGAGGAGAGATAGGCTTAAGATTTACCAGAAGTCAGTACTATACTGGCTCTACCAAATGAGTCAATGCTTGGGTTTTGCAATGCGGGACTTAGATTTGCTCCAGAATGATATACGAATGTGGGCAAAATTTCCTACATTCCTCGCAGAAGTGAACCAAGCCCTGTGGCAGCCCTCTCTTGGCTACATTTCAGAGGTGTTCTGCATCACACTACTGAACCTAATGTCCAAGTGCAGCACCTGGCTAGATTTGGGAATCCAGGACCCTATACTCTTCTGTCCCATTATTCTCACCCATGTGAGCAATCCGAGTCCATATAACCTTAGGTAATATCTATTACCCAATTTACGTGCAATTCCATGCACTCGAATACAAGCCAAATAAACCTGGAAGAAACAACATACGATCTATTAAATAGACATGTACTGGCAACCAACATGCACTAAAGGCCACCACCCCTGGGGACAGCCTGGTTTAATTATCCACTTGAAAACGCGTCTAAGGTTTCCAGCATAATTTTTCCAACCTTTACTTGAAAAACAAATTCCACCAAAGGACTGATCTTATTCTGATCCCTCAGGAGGGTGCTTAGGATAGGTTTCAAAATGTAAATATAGTCCAAATATTTTAACCAAGAAAACGGAGATTTCATATTAAAAATACTCTCAAGCTCCAGTCTTGGAATGACTTGCATTCAGGCTCATCTTCCCATGGATTGCCATTACTGGCAATATTGAGTGTAGGTAAAGTGAAGCACAAGAAGGGTTCAGATCTCATCAGACAAGGCAAGAACAGCTCCTGTTCACCTTATACCTAGGAAATAATGTCAGTAAAATGTGGCTGGGAATCATTGTCTTTTCCCTAGCCCTGGCTTACAGAAGGATGGATGTGAGGGAGGGCGAGAGAGAGTGAAAGAGACTTAAAATGTGTTAGTTTTATCCTAGGAATGGCTGCACTGAAGTAAATTATTGCCTCGCAGTGAATTATCATTTTTGTGAGATCTTAAAAACCAACAGCTGTGAAATTGACTTCTAACCGATTTTAATTGAGATGGGCCAAAACTTAAAATATCAGAAATAAAAAGTCTGGATGCTTATTCTCCCAGCTGATCTGTGAATTTCTTTATAGCATTTACTGTATGCCTGTTTCTTCCAGATATACATAGGAGGTGCAGTTTGTTATGAAGTAGTACTTCAGACATTCTCGGACTGTGCTAAAGTTCTGAAACATTCTGGCCACATTATATATAGCATTATATCAGGATATATTTTTCTTCTTATCTGAATTCTGCATTGTTTTCATTGTTTTCTTACTTATTTTTATCTGCTTGTTTGGAAGTGTCACATCCCAAAAAGGAGTTCTTGAAATATCTGACCACCCAAAAATTTTTTTAAATGGTCACATAACAAACATAGTTTACACTGTCTTTTCTCTCACGTACCAGACGTTCAAGCTAGAAATTAAACCAGTCCCTCAATTATATAGAATCATAGAATCATAGAAAAATTTGGGTTGGAAGGGACCTTAAAGATATCTAGTTCCAACCCCTCTGCTACAGGCATGGACACCTTCCATTAGACCAGGTTTCTCAAAGCCTCATCCAACCTGGCCTTGAACATCTCCAGGGATGGGACCTTCACAACTTCCCTGAGCAACCTGTTCCAATGCGTCACCACTCTCATCATCAAAAATTTCTTCCTAGTATCCAGTCTAAATCTACTCTCTTTATGTTTAAAACTGTTGTCCCTTGTCCTGTCAATACAGGCCTGGGGAGAAAGTCTGTCCCTATCTTTCCTGTATGTCTCCTTTAAGGCTGCAATGAGGTCTCTCCAGGGCCTTCTTTCTCCAGGCTGTGCACCCCAACTCTCTCAACATTTCTTCATAGGAAACCTACTCCATCCCTCTGATGATATCTGTGGCTCTCCTCTGGACCACCTCTAGCATGTCAACATCTTTCATGTACTGGGGACCCTAGACCTTACAGGACAGAAAATCAGAAAGTAGTCAGCGTCCCAAGAAGAAATCCTTGTCTTGTTAGGAAAAAAACCCCAGAGATTCTATGAAGAACATTAGTGATCATGAATCATGGCAGATAACTATGGCCTTGCAGAGCCTTGGAGGTGAGCACTGGCCATGCTGGACATTGTTTGGACTATTAGAGCTGATGTGATCCCAGCAGAAGTGCTACCTGCACTATAACTGTCCATCTAGCTTGAGTTATCTCTGGTCTGAGCTATAGCTAAAGCTATAGCTAAAGGCTTTATGTTAAATGCCCTTTTTCAGGCAATTTATGACTCCTTGTACTTTCTGAGTAGCTATGTATTTGTTGTAGAAAGTCCCGGTGTGTGAAGAGCAGGACTCATTTCATTTTTTGTGAGCTTTCAGGTGTTTGGCTGTTTACCTCTTCCATAGTCACAGTTGTTCAGTCCTCTTTCAAGTGACAGGAATTGCTAGGTCAGGCTCAACCCATCTTCTTCCACATCTTGAGATATGCACCATTACCAAATGCTTCTTTGAAAATTCCAGTGTTATCATTATCGATAATTAGCTTCCTTATAGGGGGAATTATTTTCAAACCTGAGACTGTTAAAGGACGGATTATCTTCACTAACATCCCAAGTAAAGTATTTTTTTGGTGACAAGGTTGTGAATATAAAAACCTTGGGTTGGTTTTTCTTTTTTTGAAACCTGTAAAATTTGAGAGAAGATACTTAATCTTAGTATAGTTGATAGGACATCTGCATGGTAGTTATCAAGTGTAAATACAAAATAAGAATGATAAAAGCAGGGTAGTAAGTATCACAGGTTAATGACACAATATGCCTTCTTTAAGAAAATATATTCCAATTTATTTGTTATAAATAAATTTATTCCAATTTATTATATGTCCCTCAGTAGACTTGGTTTTGAAAATCAGGTTTTCCTAAAATTCTAAGTGTTTTCTCTTTCTTTCCAGTCTCTTTTTAAAGCCACAAAAACACCTCACTAACTCAGAAGCACACAAAGTTGATCGTGCAGAAAGACACCTGGATTGCATTGTTCAGGAGTGAGTAAATTGAACCGAAATTTGCATGGCATCCTCCATGGGGCTGTAGGCTTCCACGCGATCACTTTAGGTTTGTCATTGCTTTCAAACTGAGTTGGCTATTCTTTCTACCAAAACAGCTCCCACAGGGATCCAGATGGCTACTGCCACTCTCCGTGAGACACTTTATGTTTTGGTTTCATAACCAGAACAAATGACGAGAGCCTAATAGAACACAGACGGTGATTCAGAAATTACGAGCAATCTATTAATCTTTGGGGGCTAATATCACAAAGTAAGGAGTGTAACATTACTCCCAATTTAACTGAAAACTCTCTGCATAAAGGACAATTAATGAGAAATGAACAATTTGGTGTTTCAGGAGGGATGAAATGATGGAACCTCAGGGTATATCAAAGATTTAAGCATTGGATTTGACTCTCTCCTGTGACAGGTGGGAAATTACTTAGCCATACAGACATGTGCAGTATCTTATACTCTGTGGTGCTGTTCTGCAAAACAGGACTAACTTTGCCCACTTGTGCTCTTCCCCCGGCCCGTGCCCTCCCTCAGCATACACTGGAGTCAGTAGAAAAACGACAAGGTTGTTAAAACCATTGGAACTGATGCCGTGAAGAAAGTTGGACTTTGCAAGTTGATTACTAGAGCTAACAATGTCATTGCTGTTGTTTTACAACTCGCCAGGTTTAATGGGCTCCATCTCACACCAAAAAGGGATGCATTTGACCTCTTTTAATGAAAGCACCTTAGAAGAAATAAGACATAAAAGCGATCGGCTGGGGAAATTTTTTACTGATTAGAATGCGGATTTGTATGCAGGAGCTCCTGAGATTTCATCTCGCTCTCTCTTAATTATTATTATATATGCTCCCAGTCTATGTAACAATAGGATGTTGTAGGTAGGAGCTACTTCTAACAGAACAGGGTGGTGTGGGGATTCGTCATTTAGTTTTGATAGCTGCAAATAGTTTGGCACACCATGTGATCTTAAATGTCAATACGATGACCAGTTTTGCCCTCAGTTTTTGCCCAAGTTTTGTCCCTTTTTGTCTTCAGTAAAAATCCTGCCTTTGATTCCATGTGATCAGTGACAAAATGCATTGGCCTGGAGACTTTATAGAAATAAACAATTTCATTGAGCATAATGCTTCCTTGCTAGCACTTTGTTCAAGGACGGCATAAGCTTTTATGAAAACTAAAGACAATTTCCATTCATTTCCTCCTAGTGTACTGTTCTAGAGGAGGTCAAGCAATCTGTTTGGACATCATATGCTCTCACTTGAGATTTTTCTGATTCAAGGTGAGAAAAGATGAAAAGCTGTGAGTGCAGGTTATTTTGAGTAATGCCTGTTTGGCAGCAGTAGCTGCTCTTTGTTTTTTACAAAGAGATTTCTCTGGAAATAAAAAAAAAGGCAACCAAATAAAATAACCCTTAACGTACAATAAAAAGTGTTTAGATTGTTGTAAGGTGGTTTTTATAGATTGTGTTACATGTTTGCTACAAGTGTTGGAGAGGTACTTTTATTTCAGTACTCCACTTTCATCGCACTGGCCTTGGTTTACTATCTCAGATCTATACATTTGTAAGTATGCATGGGAGGAATTTCATTAAAGTGCGATAAGCTGGAAGATGAGTTTGAAGGCGAGAGCGAGCATTAGCAGAATGAGGGGAATGTAGAAATGGGGGAAATGTTTTTCAGTTTGGGAAAAATGGGTTGCTCATTATCTTCCGGAAAACCTGCGGTTGCACAGCAATCAAGGCAGCGTGCAGTTTTTGACTGCCTTGTAATATCGACAGAGGCACATGTAATATCACAGGGAGAATGCTGCTTTGGGGAAACGTCTCCAGCATGCTGTGCCCGAGCTGTTTCATTGCTTCATCTTAATAGACACATGCACGCAGATCACCTCGGAACTGCCACATCAAAATAAATAAAGATATTAAATAAAAAATAAAAAAAACAACCATTGAGCAGCATTCATCTGCATGTTCAATCACATGAATTTTAGTGTCTTGTGAATCGGATAGTGAGCTAGGTGGTGAAGCTCCCTTTAAACTTCATCTATTCAGTGTAGGCAATGGAGTCCAGAGAGCTATTTATTTGACCCTCAGGCGGACACCTGCATTTGACCAGCCAAATGGCTTTCTAGACTCCACTGACTGTGCTGATTAGGTCTCCTCTGACTGTAATTGAAGTGCAGACAGACACCTGCCTCTCTCATGTAGAGGTCTAATTTCAAATGTCTGAATCTGGACCTTAACCCACCTTTGCTCTACCAGAGCTGAAACAACTGAAGCTGCACACTTCAGAAGAGAATAAAATGGTTTATACTCCATGATGGCCCCAATAGTCTTTTCTGACTCCACCTGGTGGCCACCCAAATCATGAAGATGAGTGACTTTTAGCACTATTCTAATTGCTGGTTTATGTGTAAATTAGCCTTTGATGCTGTTAACCCTTCCTTACCACCTTTGCTCACATTCAGATTACCTGAGATGTACAAGACTTCTCCACAACATTAGCAGATTTGGCAATAGGATTAGGGCCCCCCCAGCTGGGACTGGTCCAGCAATTAGCAACTAAAATATATTATGAGACTTTGATTGTTGATGGTGGTTGCCATTGTTAGCTCTTTCAGTGTCAGTTTTGCAACAGACCCAACTATTTTGCTTTATTTCTTTGTGTTTCTCTTTGTGCACTTATATATATGTGTCTTCATCATTATCCACATTTTCACATGGTGGGGAGAATCATGCTTAGAATGATTAAGCTGCTTCTTAAAACCCCATCTCTTTCTCCTATACTTTTTACTTGTGGTCTCAAACCCTACCTAAAACTTAGTATGTTAAACAAAAAATGTTCCTGTCTGTTGCTTCTGCAGTGCATCTGTTCAGTACATCATTAATCCTAGATTTGCACAGGAAGACAATTGACATTTTTCTTATGGCAGGATAGAGTTACTAAAAGACAAGAGACATGGAAACTCTACAGACAACAGGATTTTAGAAAGCTGTTACTTTTAAACCGGTGTAGAGTTGTTATTTGCATTTCTTGCTTGACAGCTGCAGTCAGGATCTTTTGAAAATGTGGCTGCTAATACAGACTGCATATTGTTTTACAAAGAAAAAAATCCTATTTGTTCCATACCCTTTTGCCAGTCCATGCACAGTTTTGATGATTTCTTGTGTTATGGTGGCAAGGATATACCAGCTAACAAAAAAGTATCTACTGGGCTGACCTAGGCTCACTCCCGTAACATATTCCCCAGATCAAGGCGCAAAGGCAACTCTCTTGTCTTGAATGACCTTAAAATGTGATGGCAGTTTTCAGACAGGTATGTGACTAGTTGATAAAGGTTTAGCATTGCCATGTTGGACTCATGATTTACGTATCTATAGGTCCCAGTGCCACAACATGGTTAAAAATTAGGTCATCTAATTAACTAAAATTCAGAAGATTTTTCATTAGTGCTTCCCTGCCACCCCAATACAGTGCGACAAACTTAGGGGAATGACACAGAAAACTTAACAAAGGATTTTGAGCTCCTTTTGCTCTGGCAAGCAAGCAGATTGATGTTTATGCAGCCAGTCTCTGAACTCTTCCAAATGCAAAATGGGAGCTTGCATCCCAGAAGCCACAAAAAGGTTTTATCTTCTTAACATGATTGCTTGTTTTCAGCTAACTGAGCAGTTAGGTGGAGACAGGAAATTTATAACAGCCAGCTTGGAAAGAGAAGTGAGGAGTCTATTTCAAGAGCTATTCTATAGCATAGGCCCCCTTCCTCAAGTATATACAGCTTTTTCTGAGCGTTAGATAGTCATCTACTGGATATTAATATCAACAAATGTGGCTTATCTCCTCAAAAAGGGGATGGAAGTGCTCATCTGAGCCGTGTGATGCTGTGGGTTGAAGTTTGCTGTAGTCTGTGGATGTCTGTATTGGGTGCTATCGAGTTGTCAGCATAGCTTGCAGCAGGATCCAGGTTATTTGCATGCACTACTTAACGAAGTTGAGCCTGTTAGCTCCAAGTGAGCTCTTATTACCTCAAATGGATTCTTAGCCATCAAGAACCTTCCCCTTTTAGGAATCTTAACATACAAAAGTTAACCAAATGCTCACGGCTGATGCACTCTTGGCTGTGAATACTGGTGTATAAAGCTTTTAGTTGTAACCTGATTCACATCTGCTCTCAGCACTTAAGCTGATGAAAAGTGACAAGCCTGAACCACTGCCACTGACCCAGCCTCTTTCTCTCTTTTTTTTTTTCAGTAAATGGCAAAAAATAATACTAATTATCAATAACAATCTGTAATTTCCCAACTCTTTGCAGCATTATGCAGACCATTTTCTGTGCGTTTCTAAACACAAAGTACTGGCTTCAAGGGTCACAGTCCAGTTAGTCAAGGAAAAGCACCAAGACTCATTATGGGAATGTATGCCAGTTCAGAGAAAGTAATATTTGTTCTCTCCTGGCAGCCAAAAAAAGCCAAAAATGACTCCTAACCTTCTCCTCAGGCTTTAAAACAGTTATCTGTATGATTTACTATCTGATGTTTGAAAAAGTTTGGGTTACTTGAAATATGCACACAAACAGCCTTCTTGCAACTGCACGGATAAAAATCTTGCGATGAAATCTGCGCGTCCTGCAGCCAATACGTGTGCTCATTGCTCAGAGATGTGCCAGTTGGACGTGCTGCAATGTATTAAGTCATTTAGACCCCACAGCAATTGGATAAACATGACCATATTCACCTGGGCTGTGAATCTGCAAGATCCTCTTTGCTGTCCATAGAATCGTAGAATCGTTTAGTTTGGAAAAGACCTTTAAGATCACCCAGTCCAACCATCGACCCTACTCTACCAGGTCCACCACTAAACCATGTCTCTAAGCACCAGCTCTATGTGACTTTTAAACACATCTAGGGTTGGTGACTCAAGCACCTCCCTGGGCAGCCTGTTCCAATGTTTGATAACTCTTTCAGAGAAAAAAAGAGTCTTGCCTTAATGTTTTTTCTTGTGTATCTCTTGATTTTGGAAGCAATTCTTATTTTCTTTTCCAAAGGGATGAGTAGCAATCATTGTGTGTTATCATGTACCTCCTGGTGTTCTCTGCGAGGAGAAGAGATGACTCCTCCTTTCCTGTTATTTAGGAATCATAAAGCTTCTATATGTTGTGGTGCTGGCTCCACTCAAGGGTGGAGAAGGCTGTAATTCTCTCCGCATTGTGTGTTCTGGGTTGATGTGTGCTCCTGGATCTGCATTCCAAAGCCAAGCAGAAGCTGTGTCACCATGTAGAGTGTGGCCAAACCCATACTAATAGGTATTAATGGAATACATTAACAATGGGAGTTGTAACCTGGCCAACACAGTCACACTTTTTGACCTGGAGCTGAGTCCTGTAGACAGAGAAATATCATATCTGCTCACAATTTGTTGCTGAGACCTATAAACACTATGGAAGTTAGTGACTAAAGGGGGGAAAAGGATTCCCTTTAACCATCATTCTCCCTTTCCCCAATATATACGTATGTCCAAAAATTGAAAAACACATGCTTGGAGAATATTGACAACCAATTTCCAAAGCTGATCCCTTCAACTACCCTGACTCTAAAAGTGAAAAGGTCAAGATTCTTCAAGGGAAACCCAAACCAGTCAGCTTGTATGACCTACACAGCTGAATTATCATTGTCACTATCAGTTTTAATAGAGACAGATTATGCTACTGGAGCATGAAAACATGGCCTGAGTTCATATGAAATGATTAAAAATCCAGATTGACAACAAAGATTTTTCAGACACTCAGGATATTTGAGGACCTAGATGCTTTGACTTAAGAAGGTGGTGTCGTTTTTGTTAGCAACCATTTTCATGTAGAGTCAACAAAAGTTGCCAACAGTTCCAAAATACTCCTTTTCAAATCTTCTGGATTCCTGCAGCAATGAGTTCCACCAAGGATTCAGGGTTCCTGGTTTCAAATGACATTTGGGGTGAGCACTGGAAATGAAACTGATGCTCTTGCCTTGGCTGCTAGGTCATATCTTTCTAAAATCCCTACTGACCATTAAAGCTGATGGGATGGGAAGAGTAGGAATGTTGTTTATGGAGTCTGTGACATATCTTTAGCACTATCAAGGGAGTGTTTAACTACTGCAATGTGGGTGTGCAGACAGCTCGCTGCACTGCTGCTACCAGCACAGGCAGCAAATAAATATAAACAAGGTGGGGGCGGGGGAAGGAAATCTTTGTAAACCCAGTTGAATGCTGTAGCTGAATGACATTCTTTATGATTTGAAGAATCAGAAAGTCAGACTTCCCTAACAAAGACAGTAACTCTCTATTCTCTCTCAATGTACCCCGAGCAGTTGAATCTACTGACAAGGCACCTATTTCGGATAAAACATTTTATTATCAGTATTTTGATGGTTTCCTCCCCTAATAACCCTAGTATTTCCATTTCTTAAATGCATCACCATGCTCCAAGTGTTCTGTACCATTTTAAATAGCTCCCTCATCTCAAAGATGCTGACACCTCCCAACGTCTGTGTGCTTTTTAGACACCTTCTTTGTCATCATATAACCATATTCTGTATATTTACCTTAGAAAGTCATTCCTCATTAGTGAATCCTTATACATACCTGTGAATAAAGCGCTACCACAGTGACCACATTTAATGAACCCCTGCTGTTTTGACATATCTTAGGCTTCATGAGACTTGTGGTTATGAATGCAGCAATGCTCCCAGAAAGCTGTGTTCCTCATAGTCTTCTGTGGATCATCAGAGCAGGGTGGAAAACGGACAATGAAACTTTGACAAATATAGTCTTGGGAGAAGAGACTCACTTCTTGCAGGAGTTCTTTGGAGTTTTTCCTCTCTTGCTCAATCAGATGTCAAGGATGAATGAATTCCTGCCATAGCTTGAACCAATTATTCACTGATCCAGAAGATAAAGATGCACAACCAGTAAACTATCATACTCATAGTGTGTAAAATGATTGCACTTTAATCTTAGATAAGGAGACTTTTCAGGGTAATCCAAACATGTTTATCATTCCAGCTAAAAAATAATGGCAACGTTCATCATGACTAGGGTTTTCCAAATAATCATTTTTTATTATTGTTATTATCTCTAAAGTCTTTTTGTTAGCATCTAATAGGCAAAGTTTTCCACTGTGATCTGCCCTGCATCCTGTGGTTCTCAGATCTCTGTGGCACACAGTCATCTGCTTGCACAACCAGCACCGGAAAAGCTGTGAGTGAAACAGAATATTTGCAACAGAAAGGCATTTTGTAGAAAAGGGGAGGGGGAGACACATGCAATGAAAACACACTTCACAAGGAATAATATCACATCAAACCTAAAAATAATATAAAGAGCCTTATTTACCTACTGCTGTGACTCAATGCTGCTACATACGTCTCCTACAGCCTGACCATATTTAAGTAAAGGGTCTTGAAGTGCTTTATATATAGCTAAAAGAATAGTAGTCCATTTCATATGAGGGGAAGGAGGTGATGGTAAGGTGAAATAACTAGAAAAGTGAGTGAGTGGCAGAGAATGCACAGCTGAACTCAGTGTACAACCTCGTCCTCTAATACTTGAAATATATTTCTGGACAATGTAAAGGTGGTTTGGGAGGAGAAATAAAGTTCTGTCCCTTTCCATAGAAAATCTGGTGGGTTTTCTTAATATCACTGCATTTATGGTAGGCAAAAAGTTGACATTGTAATGATGAATATTCTTCTGAGTTTGCGTGATATTTGAGATTGAATACTTTTCTCTTAGAGGCTACATTGACCAGGAAAAAGAAGTGTTCATTTTCCTCATAAAGGGAGGACAGGATCTATCTAACTCTTTACTCTTTTTAAAATAAAGGTCCTAAAAAATGTGAGCTTCATTATGGCTTGTCAATAGGACCTTGAAGTCAGAGACAAAGAAAGTATTGCTAAATGTGTAAAGCAAGAAAGGACGTGTTCTGGTTGTCTTTATCTGCCTTTGGATAAGTCTTTGGACTCAGTATTTGGATCAGTCATACTGGATTGTTATACATTTCTTTCTCTGAACAACCGTACTAATTGCTTCCAAGCACTGCAGCCTGCCTGTTAATTGCTTCCTTTTGCTTCTTGTCTCTGTAAATTCTTGACACCCTCTGGCTGAATGAGGCCCACGACTCTATGGCAAATGTAGTTCTCCTGTAGGTGCAGAATAACTTCAGAATTATTTGACTTTACTGCATTTAGTGACAGACTTATACCACTGTAGCATAGAAGAACTGAGTCCATAGTGTGCCCCATGACAAGATATCGGTGAGAGAAGCAATGTCTTTGCAATGCTATCCAGCTCTTAGATCTAAGTCAGTAATAGCTATCCATTCACTGGAACAGGTTGCCCAGGGAAGTTGTGGAGGCCCCATCCCTGGAAGTGTTCAAGGCCAGGTTGGATGAGGCTTTGAGCAATCTGGTCTAGCAGGAGGTGTCCCTGCCCATGGCAGGGGGGTTGGAACTAGATGATCTTTAAGGTCCCTTCCAACCTAAACCATTCTGTGATTCTATGATCTTTCTCTTCATGCACAGCTGCATGGGGCTGTATCCTCATATGGGTTTATAATTTAGGCATCCGTGTATAGACCTTGGTATTTGATTATGATTCATTCTAACGGTAAAAACAAATAAAGCCCCATGAGGGAGAAAATCAAGGTGCTGGAGCGTGTAGCACAGTGGTGGAGATCACACAGGAGACTTCTGCATATGTGATTCAGGGATCTACAGGTGGCATTAGAAAACAGAGCTCCAGACAATCCATTTTTGGGTGAAGATTAGGACCAAATCTCTCTAATGTTATTGTTTTTTCCATAGGCATTTACATAGTAAGTGTGATACAAGACAAAGACTAATTATGAAGTAGGAGCATTTGAGGGTGGAAATGTGACATCATGCTCTTTTCAGAGGAATGGTTTCAGTGTTGAAAATGCTAGCTATTTTATTGCAAGTCCAACCATATTTGGGATTCTTCAAGTTTCAGAGCCAGGTAATTAGACAAAGATCTCACCCTTTATTTAAAAAACAGAAGTTTCTCAGATATTCTAGTCACAAAGAATTAGCTTGAAAAGTTTTCCAGGGGAAAACCTTTTACTTTTTCTTTTTCTTCTTTCTGTGTTTTTCCCTTTTTAATGAAATGGCTAATGACATATGAAGATGTATGGACTTAGGAAGACTGTTGCTTAAGAAAAGATGGCATTTGTTTGGCCTACAATTGTGATTAAAGAATGTGTCAACCCTATTGGATGGCAACACCACCACAGATGTTCTCTTCATCTCCTCCTCAGGTTTTCTCCCTGTGACTTCTCAGCTCTACTGTCTGTTTGTCTGAGAAGAAAATTACAGCACGTCATCCTTAATGGATAACCACAAAGAAATGTTACCTGCTGGATTTCAAACTGGCATAGCAGCCTGGCTTTTTTTGTCAGCTCTTTAGCAAGTTACTTCCCTCTCTCTGATTCAGTTTCTTCATTGGTACTATGGCCTCCTTCCTAAAACACTTTTGAGTTCCACTGATTGCTGAAAAAGCTGAATATCAAGAGTGGAACTGACGTGTTAGAGAGGGAGAGCAGCCACTTTAGATAGAATAAAAGGGGAAGCTGGGAGTTCTTAAATGTAGCATTAGAAAAATTGAGTGAGCAACAAGCTAGGGAAGGAAGGAAGTTGAAAGCCAAGAAAATGGATGAATGTTAGAGGTCAGTTTAATGTGGGGACATTTACAAGGTGGTAGCTAAGTAACAGAGGAATCTGTATTGATCAGCTCTGAGGCTACAGAGGGTGCATCCACACTGGCAGTTAATAATAAAGGAATCATAGGATCATAAGTCTGAAAAGGACTCAAAAGACCCCAAGGCAGGATCAGCTGTATCTCTGTCATTTCTGGCGCATGTTTCCATAATTTGTTTTGAAGACTTCCTTTGATGAAAACTTCACAACCTCCCTAGACCATCTGTCTCAGTGTTTTCCTTACCCTTAGAAAGTTCCTCTTAATGTCACATATGAATCTTCCTTGCTTTATTTTAAACTAGTTACTTATTCTCCTGGCCTCAGAGGATGTGAAGGAGAAATTATTATTTTCCTCTTTGTGGCAGCCTTGTATGCATTTCACCACAGTTCCAATGCATTCACTTCTTCTGACAGTTTTCTGAGTCTTTCCTCAAAAAGAGATCTGGAATCTTTCCAGGCGATCCACACCTTCTCTGAAATAGAGGGCTGAAAACTGAGCAAGGGTTTTTTCAAGTCTGCTCCCATGTTGCGACTTGTCCACCATCAAGTTCACTTGTATACCTGAAGATGTTCAGATGGTATTTAGGGGTCAGGTCCTTAGGAGGACATCTTGAATTTATCAACATCTTCCTTAGCTGGGCCCAGACTGCCAAACCTGCTGCTGTTTGGTTAGAGACAAGAACCGCAGAGCTCATTCCACCAGCAGGGTCCCAGGATGATCTTCTCTAGTGCAAGCATTGGTTAATCACCAAGCAATCTATGATGTATATGTAGGCTAGTGCAACTAGCCGTGTAGGCAGAAAATTAATGTCACTTAGGACTGAAGGAACTTAAACCTCCTGGTGCGCTGCATATTGACACCGTAGGTCAGGGAGCAGAAACAACTTATATCATCCTTAAAGATGGACGTCTAGAAAAAAAAAAAACCACATGGGTTTTTTGGGTTTGTTTTTCCTTCCTTCCTTCCTTCCTTCCTTCCTTCCTTCCTTCCTTTCTTTCTTTCTTTTTTCTTTCTTTCTTTCTTTCTTTCTTTCTTTCTTTCTTTCTTTCTTTCTTTCTTTCTTTCTTTCTTTCTTTCTTTCTTTCTTTCTTTCTTTCTTTCTTTCTTTCTTTCTTTCTTTCTTTCTTTCTTTCTTTCTTTCTTTCTTTCTTTCTTTCTTTCTTTCTTTCTTTCTTTCTTTCTTTCTTTCTTTCTTTCTTTCTTTCTTTCTTTCTTTCTTTCTTTCTTTCTTTCTTTCTTTCTTTCTTTCTTTCTTTCTTTCTTTCTTTCTTTCTTTCTTTCTTTCTTTCTTTCTTTCTTTCTTTCTTTCTTTCTTTCTTTCTTTCTTTCTTTCTTTCTTTCTTTCTTTCTTTCTTTCTTTCTTTCTTTCTTTCTTTCTTTCTTTCTTTCTTTCTTTCTTTCTTTCTTTCTTTCTTTCTTTCTTTCTTTCTTTCTTTCTTTCTTTCTTTCTTTCTTTCTTTCTTTCTTTCTTTCTTTCTTTCTTTCTTTCTTTCTTTCTTTCTTTCTTTCTTTCTTTCTTTCTTTCTTTCTTTCTTTCTTTCTTTCTTTCTTTCTTTCTTTCTTTCTTTCTTTCTTTCTTTCTTTCTTTCTTTCTTTCTTTCTTTCTTTCTTTCTTTCTTTCTTTCTTTCTTTCTTTCTTTCTTTCTTTCTTTCTTTCTTTCTTTCTTTCTTTCTTTCTTTCTTTCTTTCTTTCTTTCTTTCTTTCTTTCTTTCTTTCTTTCTTTCTTTCTTTCCTGACTTTGTGAGCACTTTCCAAGAAAACAAGTGCAGAAACCTGTTGTACTTTCTACTTTTATGATGCTTATTCAGGACTGCACAGAACCCTCAACAACAGGCGTGTCCAGAGGAGACCGATTCATCCATCCTGCTCACACATCCTTTTGTTTTTCAAGCCACTGAGTTGTAATGTTTGAAGCCATCAATACAAACCAAGTGCCATCCATACCAGCATCTACTGCAGAGCAATCTCACCTGCACTCACTGTGGCTTTAAAGTACTTCATGCTTCATGCTAGCAGGCTCTAACCACAAAGGACCAGTAAAAAAGCTCTTTCTGTCTGACATGAATTAGGGCGCTCAGTTAAAAATTCATAGGAAGATTACATAAAACCATATGCTGCCTTTATTTTTCCCCTTTTGCATTAAAAATGTACAGCTGCTCTGCATTAGACATTCCATTAGCCTGCGAGTCTCACAATCTGGACTTTGTAGTTAACAATGGGGGGAGGACTAACAGAGAGGGGAGAAGGGGGAGAATGAAAGGGTTCTAGGCACAATATTCAAGGCTTCCTTAAAAAAGGAAGTATATAAGGTGGATGGAGAGTTTAAGTGTGGGAGCAGAAGCTCTGCTGAAGAGGAACTGGATGTTAGAAGAGACCTGTTTTCGGAATTATTTGCTTGCCCTCGGAACCCCTGAGCAGCATCAGCAATAATTAAAATGATATAACCTGTTTCCTGTGGTCATTTGGGAAGAAAATAAAAAATCTATATTCCAAATGGACTCAGGAAATGTTTAGACTCCTCTAACAGTGTTAAGTCACTGAGAGTTTTATGGCCACTCCGTTTCTTCTGCAGGAGACCCTTTAATTTAGTTGGAAGACTTGAAGGGTCCAGTTTTATTATTAGATAATTGACTGTTTGGGGCAGTTAATTGCCTGGCATTGAATATGTGGCCACGTAATGTACTGACAAAGTGAATAATTTTGCAATAACCTTTCTATACATTATAATGAGATCTGTTCAAAAGAGTCTTCTTGATGATAATGTGTCAATAAGTGTCCTAGAGGGCTTTATACACAAGCTTGTGAAGATGCTGCTAGGTATATGTGTGCAGAGTGTGATGACAAGCTCATCACTAGAGTAAGCTAGCTATAGAATATTAAAGTCCATTTTATTCACACATACCAGGCCTGAACCTGTCTTTGTTCATGGGGCAGAAGCAAAGAGGAAAATTGGGAGCTTCTGGATCTATCAGAAGTGATGGGTCTTATTTACAATTGTGAACTCAGCTACATGTATTCAGTTATTCCAGATAGAATGGGCCATCCCTACACAAAAAAACCCAACAAAACTCAATACCAAACATAGCAGATAATCCAAACAGTATTTAAAATACCCTCAGCAGATGAAGAAAAGAAGTATTTTGTTCATCATTTATGAATTATGAACAGGATGTTTAATTTCTAACCTGGGCATATTTCAACATTTCTTTTTTTATTATTTTATTTTACATTAGATACAAAAATAAGATAGAGCACCAGAGTCTACTCTCTCCCTACATAGTTGATCCCCAAAGAGCTGTCTTGTATTTTCTGCATACACATATTTCCTCTTTGTCTTATCCAATATTAAAAACCATAAACATTGCACCTTCTTGGATTGATTATAGTTCTTCACATTTCCATGAGAATAAACTGAACAAACAATTTTTTTGGTTTGAGTCACAAATAAAATTTTAATACAAAGCATTGTGAAACGTGTGATGCAGTCACCATTGCTAAGCTGCATGTTTAATTAACCACTGCCTGAGTGCAGGTACCAGGCAACAAGAACACAGGAGCACATTAAAGTGTCTTAATTAAATTATATTCAGTATGGCCATATTTAATTATACACAGGACATGCATTTATTCCTACTTGTCTTTGTTTTCTACATCATCAAGTAGGTGGAGTTCTTCTGAGGTACATTTTACTCACAAGAAAATAGGTTTTTTTCCCCACATTTGGTGGGTTGGATAAAATTTATCTCAGTGCTTTGTTTCTCTAAGCATGCTGCAGGATAAGCACACCAATATAGGGTGCACCACAGTGAGTAGTGTGAATGAATCCTCACTTCAGACCATACTCTCTTGAAATTTAAACTGCCTATCATGCACCAAATACAGCTCTCTGCATTGTTCTCTTGGTCTAGGAAATAATTTTACACATGGATGTATGTAATGGCTATGAATTTGTGGCTAATGATCAGTTCTTTTGTATCTTTATACAGTCTGATAGGTTTCTAATAGTTTAAGCAAGTATTTTTGTAAATAAGTAGTGCTGGAAGCAACCACTGAAATAAACACTGTGGATAAAACAGATATTAATAAAGAAGATATTTCAAAGTTTGCCCTAATAATAAAGGAAAATAAAAAGAACTGATGTGGAAGGCTAAGACCTTGAGTACAGCCCAGAGCAGATGTCATGGTCAGACATAATCTCTGCTCTCTGAGGGAGCGCAGCTGATGTGCTGCAAAAACTCCGGCTACAAAAGCTGTGAAAAAGGACCTGTTTCTCCAGGTTTCAAGGAAGCATCTTGACCTTTGTGTCTCGGGAACACAGCTTTATGTGACTGTGAGTCACTCTCAGAGAGCTGCTCTGTGCCAGAGAGACGCCGCGCAGCCGCTCTCCTTCAGGTCAGTGCATCAAACGGGAGAAATGCTGATGTGAACGTTGGGTAAACTGAGGTGTTGCAGTATTGCCTGCTTCCGTCAAGCGTGAACTTGGCCACAGTCTTAAAAATGAGCCTGATACAGCTGGATTTGATAACATTGCTTCAGGGAAACCTGTCCTTTGCTGCCAAGGCTGGTTCCTCCCAATGGGAATATTGTAGTCTGCACCTCAGCCTTGTGTTTGTAGCAGCATCTCAGTCCCTTCTGAGGGACTCAGTCATTTTTGTCCCAGTCAGAGAGACAGAAAAGATAAAAAAAACCCCTCCGTTCTTCACTGCACATACAGCTTTGAACGCTGCTCAGAGGGCTTCATAAAAGCCTTTCCAGCAGAGTGGTCTGGGAAATATGATGAATTGGCTCTTCTCTGTGCTGTCTCAGGCCTGGTTTCTCTCCAGCTAACCTCTCCCATTCTGGAGCATGGCTTGACCGGTTATGGCTTGACTGTCCCTCGTCAGAGGCAAGACATCCCCAACAGCACAGGGCTGGAGGCCTCTCTTCACTAATGACTTTACACACAACAGGCTCATGGCTCATGGCCCAGCCAGGAAATGTGTGGGGCCAGGAAGTGGGCTTGCTCTGCAAGGGAAACTGGACCACAGTGAGGATGATACTTCTGCCAACTTGGAGGTGTTGTTGAGATCTAATTGAACCACCCCTCGCATCAAAACAACATCAGTAAAAAATTAAAGATGAGTCATTGTCATAGGTGACTTGGTTCTGAAGGCAATGGAAGGCCCAATATGTAGACCTGACCCGCTATATGGGGGGGACACACCTCCTCAGGACCTGGCTCACTGATGTAAACAAGAAACTTCCTTCCCTAGTATGACTCTCAGATTATTATCTCCTTTTGGTTTTTGATCATGTAGTGATTAAGTAGAGAGGAGAAGTCCAAAGGCAATGAAGACTGATTTCAGGGCCTTGGGATGACTGGTCAAGGGATCAGGAGCACAGGTCGCGTTCTCCTCTATCCCTCCAGTTATGCGGAATGATGAGGGCGTAAACAGGAAAAGCCAGCAGATCAATGCCTGGCTCTCTGACTGGTGCTACCGGCAGGACGTTGGGTTCTTTGGCCAGGGCTTAATTTACAGGACACCAGGCCTGCTGGTAACAGATGGGAAAAGCCTGTCTCACAGGGGAAGAAGAGTTCTGGGGACATAAGGCGGCAAGTAGGATTGCAGCCTTGGGCTTTAGGAGGGCTAACTTTGATCTCTGCTTGGAGAAACTGCTTGGAGAGATCCCATGGGTTAGGGCTCTAGAGAGTGGGGGGCTCAAGAGAGCTGGCTGATTTTCAAGTATTACTTCCTCCAAGCTCAGGATCAGTGCATCCCTAAGAGCAAGAAATTGGACAGGGGAAGCAGGAGACCTGCATGGTTGAGCAGGGAGTTCCTGAAAAAGCTCAAGTGGAAGAAGGAAGTTTACAATATGTGGAGGAAGAGACTGGCCACTTGGGAAGATTACAAGAATGCCATCAGTGTGGAGGGATGAAACAAGGAAAGCCAAGGCCTCCTTGGAATTAGATCTGGCAAGGGTTGTCAAGGTCAGCAGGACGGGGTTCTTCAAGTACATTGGAGGCAAAAGAAAAACTAGAGAGAATGTGGGCCCGCTATTGAATGAGACTGGCACCATGGTGACAAACAATGCAGAGAAGGTGGAGTTACTGAATGCCTTCGTTGCTTCAGTCTTCACTGCTCAGGCCACCCCACAGGACCCCCAGACTCTACAGGTAACAGGGAAAGTCTGGAGGAAGGAAGACTCTTCCTTGGCTGGGGAGGATCAAGTTAGAGACAAATTAAGAAAACTGGATATCCACAAGTCCATGGGTCTTGACGGGATGCAGCTGTGAGTGCTGAGGGAGATGGCAGAAGTCATTGCTGTTCCACTCTCCATCACCTTTCAAAGGTCCTGGAGAACAGGCGAGGTGCCTGAGGACTGGAGGAAAGCCAGTGTCACTCCAGTCTTCAAAAAGGGCAAGAAGGAGGAACAGGCCAGTCAGCCTCACCTCCATCCCTGGAAAGATGATGGAACAGCTTGTTCTGGGTGTCATCTCTGAACAGCTGGAGGAACGGAAGGTTATGAGAAGTAGTCAACATGGATTCACCAAGGGGAATTCATGCATGACTAATCTGATAGCCTTCTGCGATGGCATGACTGGATGGATAGATGAGGCAAGGGCAGTGAATATTGTCTACCTTGACTTCAGCAAGGCTTCTGACACCGTCTCCCCCACAGCAACCTCATAGGCAAGCTTAGGAAATGTGGGTTAGACGAATGGACAGTGGGGTGGATTGAAAACTGGCTGGCAGGTAGAGCTCAAAGGGTTGTGATCAGTGGAGTTGGAGGCCTGTGACTAGTGGTGTTCCTAAGGGGTCAGTGCTGGGTCGAGTCCTGTTCAACGTATTCATCAATGACCTGGATGAAGGGATGGAGTGCACCATCAGCAAGTTTGCTGATGACACAAAACTGGGAGGGGTGGCTGACACACCAGAAGGCTGTGCTGCCATTCAGTGTGACCTGGACAGACTGGAGACTTGGGCAGAGAGAAACCATATGAAACCAAAGTGTAGGGTCCTGCCCCTGGGGAGGAATAACCCCACGCAGCAGTACAGGTTAGGGGCTGACCTGCTGGGAAGCAGCTGTGCAGAGAGGGACCTGGGAGTCCTGGTGGACAACAGGGTGACCATGAGCCAGCAATGTTGCCCTTGTGACCAAGAAGGCCAATGGCATCCTGGGGTGCATCAAGAGGAGTGTGGTAAGCAGGTCGAGGGAGGTCATCCTCCCCCTCTACTCTGCCCTGGTCCAGTTCTGGGCTCCCCAGTTTAAGAAAGACAAGGAACTGCTGGAGAGGGGACAGCAAAGGGCTACAAAGATGACTAAGGGGCTGGAACATCTTTCTTATGAGGAAAGGCTGAAGGATTTGGGTCTTTTTAGTCCGGAGAAGAGAAGGCTGAAGGGGAATCTCATCAATGCTTACAAATATTTCAAGGGAGGGTGCCAGGAGGAGGGTGCCAGTCTTTTTTCAGTGTTGCCCAGTGAGAGGACAAGAGGTAACAGGCACAAGCTTGAATATAGGAAGTTCCATCTGAAGATAAGGAGGAACTTCTTGACTTTGTGGGTGACAGAGCACTGGAACAGTCTGCCCAGAGAGGTGGTGGAGTCTCCAACTCTGGAGACATTCCAAAGCCACCTGGATGCCATCCTGTGCAACCTGCTGTAGATGGACCTGCTGTGGCAGGAGGGTTGGACAAGATGATCTCTAGAGGTCCCTTCCAACCCTTAACATTCTGTGATTCTATGAAGAGGACCACACAGTGAGCTATGGATGCCTGCAGTGACACACACTGATGGAAGCATGTGAGATGGTATCAGATCAAAATCATTCTCAGTGCATGAGATTTCATAAGGTCCTGCGCTTCTCCTTGTACAGACTTTCTTAGGCAGGAGTTCTGGAGAGTAACGCTGACCTTTTCATTTTTGTAAGCACGAAAGATCTGAAGTACTAATTATTGTAATGGGAACTTCACCCATAGAGGCATCCGTCTCAGTCACAGCCTTGAGATGTCAAAATGGTCAGGGATGATGTGAAAACTCCCCTGAAACCCTCCACTCTTAACAAAGCTTAAAACAACCTAATATTGTACCAATGTTTTAAAAGGGTAAATGGAACAACCCAGGTAATTACAGTCTTGTCAGATTGACATTGATCCCAGGCAAAATAATGGAATGGCTGATGCTGGGCTCAAATAGTAAAGACATACAGGAAGGTAATGTAATTAATGCCAATCAATGTAGTTTTCTGAAAAAACTATATATCTTGTCAAATCATCCTGATGTCTTTTTTATGAGATTACAAGTTTGGTAGAGAAAGGTAATAGTTTTGATGTAATAGACTTAGACTTCTATAAAGCTTGACTTTGCGCTGCATGACATGTTGATTAAGAAACCAGAATGATACAAGCTTAAATCAGAACTTATTAAAAGGATAAAACCTGGCTGAATATTAGGTCTTGAAATGTGTTTGTGAAGTGGAACATCAAGCAGGACTGTTTCTAGTGGGGCAAGCACATATGATTTGCTGAGCCTCAGCTGTTTGATATTTCTAGGAACAACATGGAAGAAGATGTACTCATTACTGATAAAGTTCTCAGATTTCACAGTTTGAGGGAGTGATAAATCATGAATAGGACTGATCACTGATACAGAACAATCTGGACTGCTTGATAGCAGGGTATGAGACAAAAGTAAAGTCAAATGTGTAGGAACAAAGGCCACAGATTGATCCTATTTTCAGAGGCACTAATTCAGGGATATGTTTGAGGGGTCCTGGTTTATCAGTCATTGAACATTAGTGCCAAAAATAAGTAATGTAGCTTTTGGAGAACCTGGAGTAAAACTAACTGTATCACCTTTGTGTTTTGTGCTGATGAGACTGCTACCAGAATATTGCATGTGGTATTGATGGGGATGTTAAAAAAACGGGGATGGTTCAGGCAAAATTCCCAAGAATGATTAAGCAATTAAGAAACATGCACATAATGGAAGATTTCAGAGTACCATAAATATGGTTTGAGTTAAAGAAGCAGAAAGAGACTTGATTAGGTCCTTACATATACTTTTGCAGAAAATAAACATTGCGAGTGGCTCTTCAATCTGTTGAAAAGAGATGAGATCTTGATACATTCTGAACCTAGACAACCTCATCCTTGAAATTAGGTACGAATTTTTCAAGGGTTGTATTTAATCTTGCAAATAACTGCGGATTCTAAAATCAAGATAAGATATCTTCTTAAATGATAGGACCTATTTCAAAGCAGTTACACGGGAATGGTGATTGTGAAGGTCCTTTAAAACCCATGAATCTCTGTGTATCCGTGTACAGCAATTCTGTGTTTTCTTGTCACAGTCTGAGGCAAAATTCAGATTAGCTTCACTGATGAAGCTAATGCCCTCCTATATATGTCGTTATGATAGTTCATCCCACTCCTCACACGGAGATCTCTTCCGTGCCACCTATGTAGTAACACATCACTGCCTCCTTTTCTACTGGGCGAAAGACTGACCTGTTCAAGAAGGCAGACCTTCGAAATAGCTCATTTTCCAGAAAGACTGGGAAATAAAAAGCACTAAATAAAAGCACTGTTGGATGCTTTTTGCTCTGGGAAAGAGCCTTGCCTTTGACTGTTGGAGCTTCATTTTAGCCTCTGGTAAAGCCAGAGTCTCCCTTTGGACCCTCCCTTGTTCCTTCCTTTACGGCCCAACTTCCACCACATTTGAGCTGAACTCCCAGTTTTCTGACTGTTCCATACAGAAACACAAGAGAATAAGAAGTGATCAGAGCTGGCCTCTATTGCCCATATTTAACAGCATTTCTTTATTGGTCTGCCAAAGACTGCTCTTCAGAGGATACAGAGAGAAAACCCTAACTCCACATAGTGATGCCTACACCTAATGAATCAGTTAACGACACATATGCTCCTACTAATAATGAGAGATGTTTTGGAGAAGGTTGTGGTTCATAGCCTATCACATCTCTAAACCCTGATGCAGTCCTGGGCTCTAGCAGAAAGGCTTTTAACCTTCTACCTGGAGGAAAACAATCACGTGGCTGTTGAGAAAGAGGTTCAGAACGAGTTACATCAAGTATTTTTCTATAAGAGCATTCTTTGCTTCCCACACTTGATGCTTCTCTTTCTGGGAACCTCTGCCCTTATGTATGAATCTGAGTTCAGTAATAGTATTTAGCTTTCATGACATCAAGAGTTGCACACTTAATCTCCAAAGCACTTTCTGAGCATTAATTAAGTGTCTCCTTCCTGACACGCAGTAAGGATTGCAATAGTTGTCTTCTCACTCAGCAGACATAGAAAGGTTGTGATTTGCCAAGGGTCTCCTCAGTAACTAGTGTCAGAGCCCTAATTAATATTGTGGGTTCCAGTTCACTGTCCTTTGCTCTGATCTTTTAATGTCTCAATAGTGTCATTTAGAAAAAGAGGTTTGGAAGGAAAAAGTATCAAGGTAGTCAGCTGATGATGAGAAAGTGAAGTCAAGCTGGCTGTAGGTCTGCTATGCATTTTGTCATCTCCTCACATTATTACTGGCTTTATTTGCCTGGTTCATGTATCCCCCCAAATATGCCTGGGCTTTGTCTAGGACATTGCTTGTTATTATGGACCAAACTCAAACCAGAGAGGGTGCTGAAATTAAACAATGTGGGCAGTCACACTCAAGTTCTCAAGCCCAAACGCCATCCCTGTTTAATTTAGTGGAATAGTTGTAGCTTTTGTGTCTGACTTCACCATTTACTAACTTGAGGCATATTTTGGGCCCCGTGTGATTTGATACCGTAAGAAAATAAGGATCATGATGCTAAATAAGCTGGATGGTGGATATAAGAAAGGATGTGCTTGTCTTTGGGGTTTTTTTTGTCTGCATGTGCTCTTACAAACCACGTTGTCCCTCCTTGGTGCCACACTGCTTGCCCCTGTTGTGACTTTGAGGCTGGATAGCAGCAGTGTGCATGATAGTATCAAAACCCAGGGCCAGGTCTGGTAATTGGAGACTCATTTGCCTTTGCCTGTGAACAGGAGCAGGCTATTATCAGCTTGATCCAGGGCTGTCTGAGCGCGCCGTGCTGCCCAGCTGCAGCAGGAGGGGATTCCATGTGGATATCGCTCTTCGTTTCTGGTTTGACTATCACAAGCACTCCTTTTGGGTGCTAGTCACCCTTGAAAATAGCAAAGCTGCCTCTATCAACTGATCCCAGGGGTCTTTCACTAAGCAAGAAGGTCATGACTCAAATTTCCTTTTAGCCTGTCTTTCTGTAGACGGGGAAGTCTGAGAAAGGGAGAGGGACATTTCTAATTCTGGTCCTTGTGTCTCTTTCCTGTTGCTGGAGATAATACAGCAGATTCGCTGACCTTTTTCATGAAAGAGAAGCTGGGGCTGATAAGCGAGTGGTGTGGGCTGATGGAGCCTGCTCGCTCGTTTCCTGCAACAGTGGATGAGAAGTGCTGTCCCACTGCCTCTGCCACGTCTCTTTATCTTTACCAACACTGCACGAAACGAGGCAGTTCAGTAGCTCAGCACTGAGCTCTTGCTGCCGTCATCGCTGCTTTTGTCCCCAGGGTTCCAGGTCCTGTCCCTCCCACGTTGCTGTTGAATTTCCTTGGAAGCAGAGCCTGGTGTGGAGGGCCAAGGGAGAAGAGGCAACATTATACAGCACGTGAAAAGCTCATTGTGTGCACGTACACTTTCACAAGCTTTTTTTTGCCTTTGAGTTGAGCTGTTATTCTTAAATCCACTTGTATCCCAGAGCTTGGGGATGGGGTAAGGGTGAAAGAAGCAGTCGATAAAGCTCTCTTCCATTGTCTGGGAGGCCAAAAGGCCATTATCTGTACTGAAGGCTTGACTTTGTGCTCAAAGATACAGGAATTTATTTTTTCTGGACAAGCAAGTGATCTTTATGCTTACTTTACCTACTTCCCATGTGAGGGATGTATGGTAGATGTATCTAACTACTTGGACTTGCCGAGACCATCAATCCATATTGTAGACAGCAGAGAGTGGGAAGTAACTAATAAAAACTTCTGCTTACAGATCCTGGGATGGATTTGACCTCCGCATCACCTTACAAACCCCATACTATCATGGTTCCCTCCTGCGGTTATTCTAATGAGCTGAAAAAATGGTTTTGGACATAGTTTCAGAGTGTTGTTGAGACATAAATACACTCTAAGTGAGGACTACATAATGTTTTCCTGTTTGTGCATAAAAAATAATGGAGCAGTAACCCAGTGACCCAGAGGTGAAAGCCTGTGCATTCCATATTGCCAATTTATTACACATGCAAAATTTAAGTATACAACTTAATTCTAGTGCAGTTACAGAGCTTCAGTGTGATTCCGCTCATCTGTTTTTCAGTAATTTAGATTCTTAGCCTTACCCTTTCAGCTCAGGGGTCTGCCATACACCAGCCATCTATGTTTCTTACTATGGTGGGGAGCTTTTTGGTCTATGATCACCAACGAATGGCCATTCCCACCTGTGTGTCCTAGCACAGACGGTGGAGTCAGTCTATCCTGGTGGTTAGACTCTCCAGAGATGTTTCTGCAGATCTGTATCACACGTCCACTGACTGAGGCCAAACTCCCAGAGCCTGCAGTGCTGGATTCCCTGAGCTATTCCTACAGGCATCAGTCATCAGGTTTAATGGCCACGTGGAAATCAGTCAATGGCTTAGTTTTATTTGGATCAGGGGGCAAAGGAAAGCATAAATTAAGCTACAGTATTTCTTCTTGCCATTGTCCAGGCATAAATGTTTGTGCATAACTGTAAAGCACACATGCAATAAGCCTAATGCTCACCGAACACGTTGGACTTGCAGTGCTCAAGCTGGATGCCTTCCCAGGTGAGTCCTCTGTGTGCCTGGTGTTTGCTGCAAGAATTGGATGTACTGCTTTTGCAGCCTTAGACTACGGAACATGTGTAAGTCTGGCATTTCCAGGGGGAAATGTTTGCTTTCCATGCCTGCACCACAGAGATGATCTGTTCAAGCAACATGGAAACGTGTAATTTTGAGACCTGAGGCAGGCGACTGGATCCCACATCTGACAGGGGCTGACACACATCAGCAATCTAGGAGAAATGTAAAAATCCTTAAAAATTTTTTTTTTCTTTTTTTTCTGGAATAAAAACCAAATTACTCCAGACGGACCGTAACCCTAGCAGAGACAAGACCTAAGAGGCTCTGGCCGTTATTGCGCTCCCAATCAGCAACACATTTTTGCTGTGACTCTGGGAACAGGGGGCCATGCAGCTTTCTCTGAGCCACTGGTTCTTGCTATTCTCCCCTGTTCCGTGACAAATTTGTCACACTGCAGACTGGGAAACGTAGACTAGGTGGTACAGTAAGCAAAATTCTGCTGCAGGCTTTGGATTGAGGCAACTTTGCCTTCAAGGTTTAGGCAAGAGCATCACAGATGGACTTGGGAGTGGGTTCACTGGACTAACGGCGAACTGGGTCACCTTGCAGTGGAGGCAAGGTATCAGATTTAACACACCAGTGGTCTGTTTCTGCATGACAAATAGCCTCTGTTCTTGAACCACAGTAGTAGAACCAAGTTAATAACTCTGCAAAAGAGAACCACCTCAAAAGAAAATAAAAATATCCTCAACAACCTGTGGTTTGGTAGACAGTTCAAACTATGCCATGTCTGCAGGATAAATATTACATTTATTCATCCAAATTCCATTGCATTTCCAACCTTTTGGAACCCTTTCTTCCCTGAAAAATGTAAGGATAATAGAAGAGGAAAGAAACCAGATCTCTCATGAATTAACTGGCTACTAGTTTCATCTGTGTGGGTTTGCAAGCGGTAGACTCTGTAATCATGTTGGGTAACTTCTCCTTGCGGTTGAGACAGCATAAGCATGAGTACCTCAGTGAAAACGATGGCTCCTAGATATTCAAATTCCAGTTTTATGGTGCAAACACCATTGCTGTAAACAGTATTACTTTAGTTGTTGTTAATAAAACACTCTAATATAATCATTATTTACCTGTCCCGCGTTCTCCCAGCAGCAGCTCTGGGTAGACATGTCTATGCAATTTGAATTAACACAAACCACTTAAAACTTGAATGCTTAGTTTATTTTCAAATGGGAAGGTCAGCATCATTATCCTGGGTGGATTCAATTACCAAATCCTGCATAATCACAGAGCGTGCTTCCTGTCTGCTAATCATGACTTGCTCTGCATACATTATGTGCAAATATAACCAAAACAAGAGATGGCATTTCCGTGTGTTTTGTGTCTGTAATTACTTCTCACAGGTTGAGTTTAACTTTCTTAGTACAATGTAAATTCCTTTTATTGGCTTTGTTTTTTCAAAAAAAAACCAAAAACACAAGACTAATAAAAACTGGTGGCAAGCAAAAATAGGAAAGCATCTGTATGCAATTAATCCTTCTGCTTCATTTAGACCGCACAGAATCTGTGAACGTAAGTCACAACAGTAGAACAAAATTGTTAGAGACATTGCATTTGGAAACGCCTCTCATGAAAAACAGCATGAGTAATTAATGACTTTGGAATTACTTTGTTGGTTTTGTTTTAGTTTTGCTTAAGGAAGAGAATTCTGATAAACTTGTATTCATCATTTTTTTATTATTGAAGTGCTCACTGCTATTGTAAACAAAAATCCTAATGTCAAGAACAGGGAGAATTAACACAATAAAAAATACAGATACCTAATTAAATGTAAACATCCTCTAATGAGAGAAACTGCATTCTTGTATAGAGATCTTGATCTATAACCAGTGTGCAATCAACAGGTGTCCTTCCAGACCTCAGTCAGTTTTGAGTCAGAGTTGTTAAATATGTGCTTTCTCTGTGCTATATTTAGTGCCCTGGAGGGTTAGAAGCTGGTAATTTTTAATATTCTTGAAAATATCGTTTTGCCCATACACCCTTTTTGGGTACTTTTGTGTATCTACATGCACACACATGTACAGGCACTTTGTTGAACTTGGGACTGAATTATAGAAGTTTGCTTCATTTTCTGACTTAGATTCTTGTTCCTCTGACATCCTCAGGGCACGTGAACATCCTCCCTTTTCTAACTCTGTGGTAATATGCCATCTGGATGGAAAGTATCATATATTAATATTAGGGCACAGCAGAGGTCCAATTTCTATCCTGTCATGACAGCTATCGTGAAGCTGCTATCAATCAGAGCTGGTTTTATTCTTCATTTATGTGTGGAAGATTTATCATCCCACAAACAGCAGGTAAGCCAGCTCCCGTGTTTGACCATCACAGAGAAGTGCTGCATTACCACAGTCCATTGGTCCTCTCTCCCCAAAAGTTCCTGTTCTCTGGGGTCTGCTCTGAAGCCACCCAAGAGATCAGGCTCTCTGCCTGTAGGACATAGAGCACCATATGCATGGCCCCAGCCCTGCCACTGTGTTCCCACCAAAGCAGTCGAGATGCCATGTCCCCACATACCACCCAACATGTGAGGACACATGTAAGCATGTCCAGAGAAGGGCAACAAAGCTGATGAGGGCTCTAGAGTACAAGTCTTATGAGGAGCACCTGAGGGAAGTGGGGTTCTTCAGCCTGAAGAAAAGGAGGCTGAAGGGAGACCTTCTCACTCTCTACAACTACCTGAGAGAAGGTTGTAGCAAGGTGGGAGTTGGTCTTTTATCCCATGTAACAAGCAATAAGACAAGAGGAAAGGGCCTCAAGTTGAGCCATGGAAGGTTTAGGATATTAGGAAAAATTTCTTCACTGAAAGGGTTGTCAAGCATTGGAACAGGCTACCCAGGGAGGTGGTGGAGTCCCCATCCCTGGAGGTATTTAAAAGATGGGTAGACATGGTGCTGAGGGACATGGTTTAGTAGTGGACTTGGCAGTGTCAGGTTAATGGTTGGACTTGATGATCTTAAAGGTCTTTTCCAACTTCAACAATTCTACGATTCTGTGATTCTATGATTGAGCTTCCCACAAGAAGTCCACTCAGTGTCACAATGCAGCCACGCACTGGGAAGGTGAGTGGGTTGAGAAACAAGCTATGTTCAGGGTTGCTGTTCCGATTACCCATCATAGAAAAAGAAACCCTCATGTAAGGTCTGAAATGAAGAACCAGAGAGCTTGGAAATGCTCTTACTGACTTGCATCATGGAAGAGCAAGGAAATGGTGATGACACTGTTGTGGATTACAAACTGCAGGCACGGCAGCTGTTACATGTAAAAAAACCTAGTAATATTATTCTGAGAAATTACTTTTAAGAATTCTTTTAAAAAGGTTTATATTCTTTACCTTTTGAAATGCTTAATAGACCTATGTTCTTAGGACAAAAGTTTCAACCCCACTAAAAGGACAAAAATCCCTCAAACAAGCAAGACAAAGGGTTTTTATTGAAAGTATTTTAAATTTTTAAACATTTGATAGGTTTTATTAAATTCTTTCTCTGCATTAACTAAAGAATTTTATTTATCTTTTCCTGGGATAGGGTTGTGAGCCCAAGATAACAACAAAGATTGAATCTTTCAAGTGACTCTCCTTTGACAAGAAAGTTTCACTAGAGGGGAACTGAATATGTTTTAAATGTACAAATGAGAGGCAGGGGGTATCAAGTCACAATTACCAGAATTAAAAGAACATGAAAGATGACATTCTATAGGACTTCACACCTACATGCTGTCAATATTTGAACCATTTTGAGAGCTGAACACAGGAAAAACTTAAAAATCAATGTGGAATGGAATGATTCTGGGTTTACTTTCTCTCTGGTATAGAGCAATATAATTGTACAGATTTTGGTGGTAGAACTTCTCATTGCATTAGGGTAATTTAGATAAGATTCAGACTCATTAGCTGTGGGATTTTGCATACTGGAGAGTGGGACCATGTTTAGCCACAAGCAACAGATCATGTTCCTTTTTCCTTTAAACAGGAATCATGTGAAGCTCCCACCAGGTAGTATCACTACAGTGTGCAAAGGCTTTCATTGAAACTGAGTTTCCAATATGTCAATAACTTTTCCAGCCTGCAGTAAGAGACCCCCTAAAGCTTTGCAGTATAAATAATTCCCAGCCTCAAAGAGTTTCAGTGAAGAGCTTTGGCAGCTCTTGGGAGAGATTAATTCTAGGGTGGGATTCGCCTCCTCCAGTTTCAGATGTTTCAGAGTAGTTTTCTGCATGTCAGCTCCTCAACTAAACTCCTGCAGTCAATGGAGGGGCAAAATAGACACTTTTCAGGTGTGATTTCTCTGACCTGTTTTAGATGTCTACCTCGGGATGGGATGAATCGTGCCCCAGAAGCACCTTCCTTTGCTCTAAAGTGAATATCAAAGGACCAGCTCAGACGTGGAGATGTACTTTGTAGATGTCTAAAGATAGGAGAGATGAACCTTGTACAAACCCACAAAACTTGTAGTCTTCTGAGCATTAAAAATCAAGATGGATAACGTCCTTTAAAATCTATGCTTTAAAATGGACAGAAACCCCCTCTGAGGAGGGTGATGTGAGTTCCTGCAGCAAACGAAAGCACGCCACAGCTTCGCTGCTGGATGACATTCACCTGGGCTGTGATTTTACAAGCTGGAGTGACACGTTGGCAGGCAGCAAATTTCTCATTGTGCTTTTTTCCCCCCCAACTTCTGAACTTGCCAGGAGGTCTCTTCTCAGAGTCTGTGGTCCCATTTTTTGTGACCCTTGTCTGAAGACAGCTTGCCCTTTGTTCAACATCATTTATCTTGTTGATGGTTAGGGACATTTCTGACCCTCCCTGTCTCCCTCCTCCTCACCTTGCAGTGCCAGCTACTGCTTCTGGCTGCTTTCACACTGAGTCCCGACAGGGCCATCTAATTCAGTAATGACTGCAAAGCTGCCATATTAATATCAGCGACAAACAGATGTTGGTGTGGTGCCTCGAGAAGGTGAAAAATTCCCTGTAGTTACTTCATGGTGAGATCAGCAAAGCCCTCTTTCTTCTGGTGTCCTGCTCCCTCCGGCCTTTGGTGCTCACCATGGTGTTGGGTATCCATCTGGCCTCGCTCATCTCTCTTTCACAGTAGGGTCAGGCTATTTCTTCTCGGCAGGAGGTTACTCTTGATCCTACACTGTTGTGAAAGGAAGGCAGGATGGGGCTTGTTTACAGCATATGTTTTTCTACCAGTAAGCAAGTATCCAAAGAGAATGAGATCTTTGTGGGAAGGTTGAATCACACAACTTCCCTTGATGCGGTGAAAAAAGAGCAATTCAGCTGCTTTCACAGAGCAGTTTATGAATTAATTACAATTCATACTTTGGATTGTAATTAATGCTGCATGTAGAGTTTTATTATATACAAACAGAAGAGTCAGGGCCCTTCTGCAGATTCTAAGCACCTACCTGCTACCATTGTCCTGCCAGGGACATACTCCAGTTAGTCACTCGGTTTCACCCCCAGGGTTTGCTGGTTATGAATCAATTAATGACAAATGTTCCTTTCACTACAGAAATCTCTTGGGGTACTAACCCTCACTTTCCATATATCTTTACAAGCAGCTTTATACCTGTGGCTCTTCTCTTTTAATCAAGGCTTTGCACATGATTTTCTTTTTATATACACAGTTCGGTGAAATGCTGAACACTGATAGGTAACAACAAAAAAAAGTTGTTGAGTTAATTTCTCACCATCTGCCCACTTTAAATCCTAGCAATGTCATGCACTTAAAAATACTCAACTAGTCCAATGTACTACAGGACTATGTTGATTATCTCTTGCTACTTAACTTAGGGACACTGTTTCTGCATGTACTTATTGACTTGCAGGCTTTACCTGTTTCTCTGACTTTAAGTTCTGTGTCACTTACGAGGCATTTTGAGCTACACAGAGCACAGAGGACTTGTTCTACCAAAAAGCACTTGCACCATAGCATCTGGTCCATCCCCTCATAACCTCTGATCACAGGCAGGAGCTGACAGCCCTAGTGCTGGTCCCATACATGATTGGAAATATTCAGGAGATCAGTTTTTGAAGTTTTCCAAGAAGTTGCATCTTCACCACAAACACCGTGCTTGGACATTTGCTTCTGCTTCACTAAGGACGAAAGATTCTACTGGCTAAATAAACCTGCTGGCACAATGCGTCAGATTTCCTTTCAAAGCTTTGTTTTTGCCAGTTATTAGGCTACTTTGAGTGGTTTTCTGCCTCTCTTCCCTGGCGATAGATTCCAGATTTTGAGCTGTTTTCTTGACATACATTCCTGAGGGGGGGTGGGGAGGTGGATAAGCAGAACAGAAGCATGGGTTAGTTTTGCTTCATTTGGTTTTCGGCTTGTATACAACTTTCTTATTTTTGTAATTGAGCCATCTTTACCGGTTCTGCTGCTCTCACGACACTACAGGGAAGCTGTTGAATTCCCTTAACATTAATTTGCTCATGTGAGGAAAAAAAAGCAAAAAGATTTCCTGTTTTTTTATGCAAACTGTGCTGTCTTTCTGGTCTGCACCAATTGGAAAGCATTTGCAAATGCTCCTGTCTCAGTTGCTGAAAACTGCCTCCCCATATGTTTTCCTGATTAAGAAATTCAGTCCACCAAATGGCAGAGTTTGCTCAGCTGGAGTTGAGTGTTTGGTTGGGATTAATAAGCAGTGTTCCTCTTCCCATACATCTTCCCTTTTAGCATAAAAGAAAACAAATTACTTTGGGGCTTTCCTGCTTATTTGTTCTTACACAAAAAGTATATTCTGGGAGCTTTCACAGTGTGTCTGCCTCCTGGAAATGCAACACGAAAGCAACTTGCAGGCTGTCTCCATTGGCTGTTGGTGCCTAACACAGTCCGTGCCCAAGCAGCACGAGAGCCAGCTGGTTAAGCCATGAATGCTGAGGGAGAGAGAAATAACTGACTGATCTAGGTTACGCAAACTCTTACGGGGATTTATTGGTAGATTTTCTTTAACAAAGACAAGACGAGGCAAATTTAGTGCTTGGATTGATTGCTGGGGAAGCTGAAAATCCTTCAAGGAGAGGACAAGCACAGCCCAGGCCAAGAAAAGCCATCATTTCTCATGCTGTCTTAAATGTGTGCCTATTTCTTTTTTAACTTTTCACATAGAGCAGCCACTTTAAGGACTCTGAAAGTCTGTTGTTCTGATTCTATGCAACTTTGAAAATGTCACTGAGTTTGACAAGTTTCTAAAAGAGCAATAAATGGCCAGAACTTTTAGGCACTGACACCTGCAGCTGGACATTAAAAGAGCTTATAGCTCTTGAGTGTCCCAAATCCAGCCTCAAGTCAGCAGGGTTGGGGTGCCTCACACTAATAGGCCTCCTGTCAGGTTATGAACTTCCCAAAACTCTGTCTTTTGGGACCACTGACCTGACCAGGTCCATGGCGAAAGGTACACAATGAAAGTTTTAAAAGATTATGGTTAGACAATAGCTTGGTAAATATTTTTGGGTTTTTTCCCCCCACTACTTTATTCTAAAGGTCCTTTTCATCTTTTTGTGTTGATCTTTTTATTTTCTGAATAACTTTGGCACATTATTACGTACATGTGTGTATGTGCATGTGCAAATATATAAGCCACATTTTTCTGTCAGGGCCCACTGTTACATTTCAGGTTACAGATGATTCTTCTTTATAATTCTTTACTTTTTCCTCCTGATAAAGTTTTTGAAAAGATCAATGCATCAAATGGAACTTTCTGAGGTTGGCTTCTGCTCAAAGGTGGAGTTTTTTCACTCCCAGGTTGGAGAGCAAATTCTTTTCAGGCTTTTTCTCACATGTGTAAGAGCAAAGAAAGAAAATAGAGTCCTGTTGTCTAAATAAGCTAGATCTGCTTTCTTTTCTTTTCTTTTCTTTTTTTAACAGACTGCAGGGACTTGGCTAAATGCTTGGTTAAGTGTGGGGTTTGAGATGAGAACTGAGCCCTGAATTCTCACAGCAAAACAGATGGGTAACTTGTAAGTAGAGGCTGACCTGAAAGAGCTTTCTCTTCCTGGCATCCAAATACCTTTGCACTTTAAAAGACATTATTTTAGGATCTGTATTTTTCAGTGGGATCCAGCGTCAGCCTGTATAACCATGTTCAATGGGGATTTAGTGTGGTACAGAGACAAGAGCCTGTAAACTCTTGCAAAGGGTAGATTTCACTGAATGTGGAGGTGCCTTTTTCAGAAAGCCACTTTAACTGGTCCAAATCATTCCTGCAAGCATCTTTGTAAAACATCTGTTTCAAAATGTGCCTAGTGAATGCATTATTTCGAAGTGCTCATTTAACACCAGAGCATACAGAAAGCCGTGCTGGGTAAGGGCAGAAGTTGCCAGCGTGGTACCTGATCTCGGTCATACAAAGACACGAGTGCGGGATGGACAGGAGGTGCAATTCCCCTGGACCACCTCCCAGCTCCCAGCAATCTGCTATTCTGGGACTACTTGAGCCAAAGGTGGTATCTTTGTGTTTAATAGCCCTTGATGGATTTTTCTGCAGCTGTCTGCTCCTATTTCTGGCATGTATTTATGCAAAAGAACAGCAACAGAGAGTAGCCATGGTGTCTCATTATACATCAGCCAGGAGAAACAGAAAATAGCTCTCAACCTCCAAAGTCAGAAGGTTTCCAGACTTTTCCATTTCCAGTTCCCATTATAATTCTAGCGTTTAACCAGCCACTTTAGAGCATTCATATTCCTTGCCAAGTAGCCATGCAAAGCTGCCAGGTTTCATTCTTCTGACTTGAGAAACACTTACGTTTTGTTGTGCCTCCTTATTGAAGGTAGTGTTACATGGGTGTTTCCTAATATCAGCTGTATCCAGAAATCTCTGTTGTACAATCAAAGGATAATTTCCCCTTAAGAGTTACACTGGTCTTTTGAAAGGCTATAATATTTCCCATTTCATCTGTCTGTAGCTGGTGGCGTCCTACAGGGGGAGAAAAAGAAACAGCAGCGGAGCCAGGTAAATTCTGATATATGGGCTGTTTGGCAGACAGCGTGGGTTTCATGCTGTTGCCCATATGTAGCAATGAACAGCAAAGCCCTGCTGATGCACTGGTGAATGACCTGGAACCATCTTCTGAAGGATATTTCAATACAGGACACAGGTGAACAGTATGAATATCTTCAATGAGGTGCAATACAATCCTCAGGCTAGTGTCTTGGATAGCTAAATGAATCCCTGTTTCTCTTCTATCACGGCAAATCACCTCCCTTTCGGCCAGCAGCTCCCTCTGCTCAAAAGGCACTAGCAATCTTTTTTCCTCTCAAATTTTCTAATTGAGTAACACAGATTAATTAAACCTAAGTGTGTAATAACCCAGCATGTTGCCTTTGGCACTAAAGCCACTTAAGAAATTCTCATCCCCATCTTCTTGCGTCTTCTGCAGAGTCTGCTGCCCCGTTTTGTTGTGATGCTTATAGGCCATGTTGTGTATACACTCAAATAATTCAGGTAAAAAGGAAAGGAACCAACACTTTTAAATCTACATCATCAAATACGCTTCTTTAAATCACAGTCATGCAGATGGTGGTATTGGCCCAGCACAATGAACAGTGTAGCAGGGATCCAGCAGGACTGAGTGCCTGGAAGTACAAAGTCCTATGCCAACTTTTCCAGCAAAGACAAAGTATTGTAGAATGACAACTTTTCTCAGTTTTGGTTTAGCTTGAATTTTCCTGCTTCTGCTTCAAGCCTGAGCATGTGTGTGAGCTCATTCATTTTCTCCAAGTTTATCTGTTGGACTAATAAAAGATAAAATCTCTCCCCACAAATGTTGCCTCTTTCAAAGCATATTTTCGCTTTATTTCAGTGTTTGTTTTTTTCTCATAATAGCTAGAAAAACCTGAAGGCAAAATGACTGTGAACTATTTATGTGTGCAGTTTTAAGAGCCAGTACTGGGCACCATTAGCACTGGATGAAGATTAATTTGTGGAAGTCTAAACTGAGGGTACTTTAGAAGTGCAAGAAAGATCTTCAGTTCCTGGTGTCATAAGGGACTAACTTGAGGCAGGCTCCAATCCTGTTTTATGGCAATGAATGCTTCATATTATCAACCCCCTTTGGAAGCATCTCAGCTGGAGCAACTAAACCCTGAGGCCCTATAAACAACCAAGCACTTCTGCAAATCTTTGCTTTCCTTTGGATCCTTCCTTATGACAGCTTTTTCCTTTCTGCTGTATTCTATACCACAGATGCATCTTTTCCCGATTTCTATTTGCCTTCAGGGAAAACACTGTTGTTTATCTAGGTTTGTATGGTAGGCACCAATAATGCTGTTTAGAATCTCTAGACACTACTGGAATGTGCATAAATAAAATCAGGAACTACAGATTTACAAAACCATACCACTTCAGGAATGAGACAAGTTGTGAAAAGTGGACAGCTACCTAATAACAGCTGGAGATTTTTTAAATCATCTCTTATAGCATAAATAAGTGCGTTCCCAAGGTCTTCTTTAGAGTAGTGTTTACTTTCGTAGCTAGACGCTTCACTGTTGCTTCTTTGCAGGACTATTTTTTCTTGCCCTGGAGTTATAGAAATAGAAGTTGAAAGACCTATGTTAAAAAAAACAAAAAAACAAACAAAAAAAGGCATTTGCAATGTGTTCTGTGTAATTTGTGAATGTCTTCATAGCAGTGCAGCAGGCACCTCCATGCTTTCTTCCACTGCTGACAATGATGCTTCGGGGAGACTTTGCCCCTTAATACAAGTATAGCTGTATCACAGTCCTACCTGAGATAACTTTTGAAGCCATCTTTCACCAGATGCTAAAGAAGTCCCAACCATCAGCTGTGGCCCAGCTGTGATAGGAGCACTGTGCTAGAGTTTCATTGTTTTCTTGTGCTCTCCCCTCCACCTACCCGTGTTCACCTCTAACCTCTTGACTAATAATTTGTCAGCAGCTGGGTTCCTCACTGGGAGAGATCTCTTGTTTTTGCAGATGCACTAGGTGGCATTCAGGTGCACAAACATGGGTATCTCCTGCCTTTGTAGAAGTCCTGCAGCACCTGAGGTTTCCACCTTGGAATGATAGCTATGACAGAGGATCTGTAAGACATCCACCACCCTCTGGGGTGGCAGATGGAAAGCAAACAGGACAACACCAAGGTGACTAAAATCCACCTGGATGGTCTTACCTGGGGACACCAAGGACATTAGTAATATAAGTAAGAATTAATAATCATATCAAGGGAATATTGGTAAGAACCTATTTATAGTTAAGATTTTTTGTATTTCTATATAGCTTTTTCGCAATTCCACCATATGTATCACAGCACTTGCTTCCTTCGTCACACAAAGCTGTACTATCTGGAGCAGTCTTTTTTGTTTATGGTAGTGATTACACTTTGATAGGCAATTCCAGACATTTAGACTTGCCCAGGGGGCATGAGCTCTCAAAGGAAGTGTCCTTGTCTTCTTTGTTTGAATAAACAGCTATGATTTTTTACCAAATGGCTTACTCTGTGTGGGGTCTGACAAGAGAATGGAGCAGTGTTTGATGCTCTGTAAGGAGAGATGACCTGAGTGAAAATCCCAGAGGCAAATATCTCTAACCACTGGGAGGAATTCAAGGTGGGATCTGTATTTTGCATGGGAGCATGGTAGTCTCCCCAGCAATTTGTACTTGGACAAAGGATCATCAGTATTAAGGCTCTCAAGCCCAAAAGTGGGGGAGTTTGTGGAGAAAAAGAAGAAAAAAAGCAAAACCTCAATCTTTTGGTTGTATGTGCAGGTTTTCTGAAAGAGTCTTGAGAATGGACAGGGAAGGTGAAGGCACTGCAAATGAATGTAAAGTGGATCCTACCATCAGAGCAGCTGCATAGCAGAAGATACAGTTTTCAGCTCTGCTCCTAGCTCAGCAGCCTCTGGGTGCATTGATTCAATTTGCAGTGGAAAATGATGCAATTGTTTTACTGGTTCCACAAAGATAAATGTCTGTATTTCATCAGAACAAACACATAAATGAGCAGCAGCTCTATAATCTATCCTTCTTGATGGCACTGGAACTGAACACATTTGGCTCTGAAGTTATTGGCTTAGCTAAACTGGCAAGTCTCTCATTTGAACAGAAACAACTATAAAACAGAGAGTTTAATAAGATGATGGAAAGTTTCACATTCTTCTTTCTACCCCCACTTCATACTAAATCAAATATATATTTTAACTCTATTTTGCTTTCTGGAGCACGTTGCATTTCTTTAGGTTAGGGATGAGCATTGTAAGCTTCCTTGGAGCCAAACACATCTGCGTGAGTTGGCTTTAGGATGGTCCTTTGTCATAACGCAATTCCAGGTGTTGCCATTCTGCCAGTTCACAGTGTGGTGTGCACGTTTCACTTCAGATGTGGCTTTGGTGGCTCTTTTTTCTTAACGTTTCTTGTTAACCGTAGGCCAGCGGGCTGACAGCCATCCATCCAGAGAGTTTTAGGAAGCTGAGGTTGGTTTATGAAAGTGATGCATTTTAGAATGTGATGTAAAGTAGGATGGACATTGCTTCAATATTTTTCATTCATCAATACTTGGCAAGAGTTTGTTCTCAAATAAGAACGATCAGTATCTTACCTTTGCACAATGAGTGGGTATCTTGAAGAGGACAGATTATCAAATCAGAGTTCCCTGATTGCAGAGGCAAGAGAGGGGCAGGACAGGTCTTGTCTTTTGAAGAGGACCAGGCAGTGCTATCGGAGGTCTGCAGGCCCTGTTCCTCCCCAGATAAGTCTGCCCACTCTCTGCATGCTCAGCATGTCTTCTTCGTAACTCGTGTGCTTACTGAATGACAACAGATTTTATCAAACAAGGCTTGCATGAGAAACGGAGGCTATATTTTACTTCTCTCTTATTGCTTCCACTTTTATTAAAGTCCTCAGACAATCACAGAGTCTCCGGCTGCATAGGCAGCTGTCTCACTTCTCTGACATGCCCTGTCTTTTGCGAAGACGACTAGTATTAAAATAACAGCAAACCTCTCCGTCAGGTATGTGTACATAGCAGTTAGGGGACCATAAATGGGTTCACTGTGCTTTGAGACAGAGGCCATCAAACTACGCTGCGTGAGTCACTGATACTGTGTGACATGGTTGGTAAGCTACTTATTCACAACTGCTGTAGTATATTGAAAGAAAGCTAATAATCCACTGCAGTAGATTTTCTCCTTTAAACAACATGATTTGCCCCGGAATAACTGCAAGTGTAGCAGTTGCAAGTGCAGCTGACCTGAGCTGGCTTTGGTGCCCAGTAACTCCACGCAACACCACACACCAACCCTCCTGCCCTGAAAGACTGTTGTGACAGGTGGACCCCAAAGTCATGGACATTTTGTGGACATTTACGAACATTTACAGACATTTTGCTGACATTTCACAGGGGTGGTCCATAGACTAAGGGAATGATGTCTGTTTATTATATCAAAGGATAGGAAAGGAGGGGAGGGGGTGTAGGGCATGAATCAGGATGGATTGGATAGTGTGGGACCTGAGCATGATGTAAACAGTATGGAATAAGGAGTGGAGAATGTCATGGTTTCAGCTGGCTTGGAGTTAATTTTCTCGCTAGCAGCTTGTCTGGGGCTATGTTTTGGATTCAGGATGAACGTGGTGTTGATAGTGCACTAGTGGTTTTGGTTGTTGCCAAGCAGTCAAGGCCTTTTCTGCTCCTCACACCACCCCACCAGTGAGGAGGCTGGGGGTGCACAAGAGGTTGAAAGGAGACACAGCCAGGACAGCTGACCCCTACTGACCAAAGGGATATTCCATACCATATGACACCATGCTCAGTGTATAAAGCTGGGGGAAGAAGAAGGAAGGGGGGATGTTCAGAGTGATGGCATTTGTCTTCCCAAGTATGTGTGATGGAGCCTGGCTTTCCTGGGGATGGTTGAACACCTGCCTGCCCATGGGAAGCAGTGAATGAAGTCCTTGTTTTGCTTTGCTTGTGCGCATCTTTCGCTCTACCTATTAAACTGTCTTTATCTCAACCCATGAGTTCTTCCTTACTTTTACTCTTCCAATTCTCTTCCCCATCCCAGTTGGGGAAAGTGAGCAGCTGCATGGTCCTGGTTGTCAGCTGAAGTAAAACCACGACAGTGGTGATAGCTGAGACAGGGAGAGCAAGGAGGGATTACTCATAAAGTAAGCTTCCTTACAAAGATGCACAAGGGTAAGCTCTGGGAAGACAACATCTCTGGGCAACGCCATCAGGTCTGCACAAACACAAGTGCACGTAACACAGAAATCCATGTACATGCCAGATGTCTCCTTTGTCACTAGTCTTAGCAGAAAAGCCAAGGACTTTGTGAAAAATGACTCTTCCCTGGAGCTATATTTTGAAGTGTTCGGCTCCCCTTGGTTTCCGAATCAATCCCACATCAGCGCCTAAATAGAAACACACTGACCATAACGCTCAAAGTCACTGATTTCCAGTGTGAAGCTCATAGCAAGATTTTCAAAGGAGTTAAAGAGCAGTGGGAATTTGTGGCCTCTATTTGTTGGTATATAGTAGCATGTATTTTCAAGCTTAAGGGGAATCGAATCAAGTTTGTTTTAAAATCCAGTCCCAAGTGGGTGCGCTGCTTTAGGATGAATTTTTCAAAAATTAAAAAAAAACCAAAAGAACCCAAAAAACCACCAAACCATGGAAAAAACTAAGAACTGATCAGCTAAATTGTGTAAGAACCTTCAGAAATGTCTCTACTGCTGGAGTTTTAAATGCAAGAAATGCTGGTAAAGCTTCAGCCAGCAGCACCTCCGTCCTCATCCATCCCCTGGTTAAGTAAGGGCCACCCTTCCCCAAACCTTCAACACTCCAGTTTTTCACCTAATTTTTCATTGTTTTGGGATGAAGGCTCAACTGTCATTTCCTATCCCGTTAGATGGCACTTCACACAGTATGGCCTGCAGACACTGTGGCAGCGTGGGTGCCAAGCACTAAAAACACTCTGGGAGAAAAGAGCAAGTAAAATGGCGAGAGTGGAGAGGACAGCATGAAGGGCAAATCTCCGTACAGCAGTTAAGGTCAATTACTGGGATCATCATGGGAGAATTCTGAGCCCTGAGTTACTTATTAAATGAATACAGAATATTTCCTTTTTTTTATAAGACCGGATGGAGGTCTTTTCACTCCAGAGATCTGCAAGAAGCATGCCTTGACCTTAACTGACAGCATCTGCTTCTGTTTTGACTGTATTGATGAATAAGACAACAGCAACATGGTGGTGTGTAGAGCCCCGGGGAATATTTATAAGGCACATTAGTATGGCAATGCAAACTAAAACAGCTATTGACAAGCATGAAGTTCAGAAGCTGTGATTTTGCCCGTAGCCATGACTGCTCCCCCCGCCTCGAAAACCCTTGTCAAGACTGATCATTATAACATAAGGAGGCAAGAACAAGGTGCCGTTTCCATGAAATGAACCCAGCAGTATGGGGAAGGACAGAAAAGGGCTTTGATAACCTTAATGCTAATTCATGGGGGAACGTAAGCAACAAGGAAGAGATGTTTCATGTCTAGATCCCTTCTCATAGGAGAGTTTAGGAAAGAGATCTCTTAGATTTTTGACAATCTACCACATGTAGGAAATTTCCACTTAATTTAATAAGATGTTGCTTGTTTTCTTTGCTTTTACTTTTGTAGGTTTTAACAAATGCTTTTCTGGCATATATAGAAAGTCAAATATCTTGTACGGAATCTTATAGGATGCTTTTAAAAGTCCTGTAGTAAGGATTTCTTTATTAGAATAGTGGTTAGCATAATTTCTACAGGAACCAAATTACACGTCAGTAGACTTTCAATAAGGGAATATTGGACTTTCAATCAAGTCAAAAGTACTATCATTGGTCCTTGTATTTAGGAATCTTTTGTCAGACACACTACAGTTACACACCCTACTTTAAAACTGTTCAGGGTGCAAAACTCAAGAGTTAAGTAGGTTTTGTTTCTAATTTGAATATATCTGGGTGTTTGGGGGTTTTTTTCTTAAATAAGGGTTAGCAGTTAATTTTTCTATTCCTCAGTTTCCCCATCTGTAAAATGAAGATAACACTTAACTACACCACAGGAATGTATTCTCAGTCACATTTAATTACTTCTCCAGTGTTTCAGATGAAATTTTATTTTGTTGAAGCAAAACTCTCAGTGAGAAATACCACAGCAGATTATAGCAAATCTTTACGTGCGTCTTACAAATTCTGCAAGTTAGCAAGTGAGCACATATGCCTAAAAGAGTCCCTCTGCTCTGCAAAATGCAAAGTGTCAATTGTTCTAGCAAGCGTGACCAACTTTTAATCGTTTAGGGTAATTCCCCACTGTCTGTTTGTATATTTTCTCAGGTATTTTTTAAAGAAAGAGGATCTCATAATATAAAGAACAAGATTGAGGGTAAGGCACTTGGATTCTACTTCCGTAACGACGTTCCCTGTGTGACCCTGACTATATCACCTAATCTTTGCATTTTCTTCCTATATAATAATAAAAAAAAAGATTTTAGTCTTTAGACACACCAATGCAATTTACATGTTACAAATATATTAACTCCAAAGCGAAAGAAACCAGGAGTGTCCTTACACTTGGAATTTTACTCCGATTTTTGGCTTTTCCAGATTTAAGGTACCAACTGCACTCTTCAATGAAACAATGTGACAACTATCAGAGCAGAGATTTTTGTGATTGTTAATGACATCTTTTCACATAAACTCACAGAAAAGTAAATCGAAACTCATCGTGCCAGATGATTTTCTTATTTTGTGATCTCACTGCTTCAATTTCACCCTCTTCCTTTGAATCTTTTCTCCAATCCAGAGAGTCCATACTGTTTGCAGAACATTTATTTTTTTAAAATATTCGTCTGTCCAGCATATACAGTAAGAAACCCTTGATTCCAGATTGCTCTTCCTGGTAGCTACTAGAAGATGAAGAATGAAAAATAACAGCAAATAAATCTTAGAATGTGAAAAAATGTGAGAGCATGACTTTTAAAATTTCATATCAGAAAATATTTGCTAACAGCCCAGGGAGAAAAACATGTTGGAAAAGGAAATTAAATTTACCAAATTATGAGTTCTCTTAGCATTTCTATTGCTCTCTAACAAAAGATACGGCGTATTCGAGGGCCAGCTTTGTCATTCTTATAACAAAGCATATGAATCTTTTACTATACCTGCACATCTCATGTACAAGCTATACCAACCTGATAGTAATAGACCACTTTTTTAAAGAATTTATCCACCTAGTCCAGAAAAGCACTGTTGCATACAGCAGTATATTATGAAGCACGTACCCACCATGCACGATTGTTTCATGAATCCTCTAGAAGTTAACGAGCAGCTTGTTCTGTTAATTTCTCTGCAATTCTGTTTGGCAGGACTTTTTTTACTTTTTTACTCCATGTTCAAGCAGTGCCTGTGCATTACAGCCCTAAGTTCAGGTCCTTTTTGAGTCAAATTCCCAGTGGCTTCAGTAGGAACTGATCAGGCCACAAGTGAGGAAGGATTAACAAAGGATTTGTCAGAGATTAGTAATAGATCGGTTCATGTTAGCTAGTGGGTTTGAAAGGTTTAAGTTCACAAGAGTGAGTGAGGATGGTGGAGAGTGACATTGATAACATGGGCAGCATGCTGTCTGAGCATATCAACAGTAGCAGATAGTGTAATCTCATTTGCTGCATTAACTAACATAGGGAAAGTTGCTGAGAGATACCACTGAGAGGGGGAACAGGAGGAAAAAAAAAAAAAAAAGGAGGTGTTACAAATGGATTCTACTGAAATTACAGCAATGCTTAGATACACCACTCCACATGGGAGCACATAGCTGAGGCGTAGACACATATACAGACATAGTGTCCCCAGAAGACTCCTCAGCCTACAACAGGCTAAGAGATGGGAGGGAGAAGACGCATAAAGGTTGTCTCAAGGTCTAACAAATAGTGAGCATGAACAGGAGCTCTCTGCTTCATAGACTTGCTCAAGCTAAACAAATCATAGTCAAGAAAGCCAGAAGAGCGGACCAGTGGTATCTATTTTGTCACAAAGACAGCATTTCCCTGAGCAGCTTCCTTTATGAACTACGACGTACTACGTATTTCTGTGGTGGAGACTTTCTCATCCAATGCCAAAAAAATGGCATTATCGACTACTCCACTGGAACTTTTAGCAAGTTCTTAACTATTCTCACTGTTCTATGAGTTTAAATAATTTTAGTCCTAATTTATCTAGCTTCTGCTTTCAGACAGTAAATTTTGCTGTCCCTTCTTTCGATAATTCCTCTGTTGGCAGATGTATTTCACTCCATACCATGGATGCTTCTTTGTGATAGAAGTTAACCCTGTAATGAAGGAACAGACCTTTGGAGTTGGCACGGAAACAGGAACTGCTTATCAAGAACTCTTCCAGTGCTCAGCTCTTTTCTTTGCTACTGGAAGAAATCTGTTTAATTAAGTGGGTCTGAGAAATATGACAAAGAATATTGTCTTCTTTAGCCTGTCATGTGCAATTACTTCAGTAATTCACACTACCATACCTATTGCTTCCTGAAAGAGTCAATAATTTTGTAGGTCCAGATTCTTCCAAACTAACTTGCAATTAAAATTCTGTGTCTGGTGTTTGTTTTGACGAACCTTTTGAAGTCCTCCAGAGCATGTAGCTAATAAGAGTGTATTATGTTGGACTCAGGACCCCACTTGAAATACTGCATCCAGCTCTGGAGCCCCCAACACAGTAAGGACGTGGACCTGTTGGAGGGGGTCCTGAGGAGGGCTATGAAGATGATCAGAAGGTTAGAGCACCTCTTCTATGAGGACAGGCTGAGAGAGTTGGGGTTGTTCAACCTGGAGAAGAGGAGGCTCAGGGGAGACTTTATAGCAGCTTTCCAGTACCTGAAGGGGGCCTACGAGAAAGCTGGAAAGGGACTTTTTACCAGGGCATGTAGTGATAGGATGAGGGGTAATGGCTTCAAACTTTAGTCTAGATCTCAGGAAGAAAATTTTCACCATGAGGCTGGTGAGACCCTGGCCCATGTTGCCCAGAGAAATTGTGGAGGCCCCATCCCTGGTAGTGTTCAAGGCCAGGCTGCATGAGGCTTTGTGCAACCAGGTCTAGTGGGAGGTGTCCTTGCCCATGGAAGAGGGGTTGGAACTAGATGGTCTTTAAGGTCCCTTCCAACACAAACCATTCTATGCTTCTATGATTCTATATTGGATGCCGATGTGGGTCCAAGTGTCCACATGTCAAATCATAGACCTGATTCTTAAAATGCGATTATAGAAGATGCAGAAGATAGACTTTCTTTAGCAATGGTCAAAACCTTAATACTATTCTTTCCTTCCTTGCTCAAGTTCTTTCAGAGGAGTTGATTTTTATTAAAGTACCTTCAGTTTAGTAAACTGCCTTGGGAACCTTCAATACAAATGTGCCAAACACAGTCAGTACTCTCCCTCATCTTGTGGTTCTGTAGATGGTAAAAGCTTATGGACTCTGCCCAAATGAAAATAAATAGATTGATTTAGTGTATTTGAACACCTAGAAGAAGTTGTCTTTCCTAGAGGTGATTTACATTTGCATTTGTTTTTCTTCTCAGAGCTAGGGAACATGTTTGACAGACTTTGTATGAATCCCCTAAGAAATTGTTTGGTTTGGCTATTATGATTCTTAATCCTTCCCACATTGGGAGTCTATGAATTCTTTACTAGAGGGTATGTGTTCAAGTTTTTTGTATTCTGTCAGGATAATGCAAGCTGACAAGTATGCAGGAAGATGATAAATCTAGACTTGAGGTCTTTTTCATGGTAGGTGAAGAATGAGCTAGAACTGTTTTCGTGGAGAGGATTAAATCTCAGTGGTAATTTTTTTCAAGCATCAGGCAGTGCTGTAGTCCTGCAGTTGCCAAGAAAAGCAGTCTGAAAGAGTCACATGTTTAAAAACTCATACACTATAGCTTTTCAAAAATGTACCTGTGGTTCAATAGTTTAAAGATATGGGTTTATACTAACTGAAGAGGTTTAGGGCCTGCATTTCCTATACTTGTGCCTAATTTCAGGGCTTAGGGTACAATCCTAACAAAAGGATACTATCAACGTTTTATTCAATCATACGCTCACAATTAGCTTCTTGTGGACTAGATACTTTTAAGAAAGTTGCCATGAAGCTTCAGTATCTCCTTTCCTGACTGCAGCAACCTCTTCCCTGCCTTACTGTATACCTGTGTTTTCTGCCTGCTCTAGAAATTTCTCTTTACTGTTGTTTGGCTGTAAAACATCTCTCCCATTCTCCTTCATCCACCTTTTATCTCTTTTGACAGCTCCCTTTCACACCACCTGATGTTCAAACCTCTTGTGGTGTTCAAAGCCTCCGCCTGCCTCCCCCAAATACCTCAAATATCTGTCCTTCTCCAACCTCTCCCTGAAGACCCACTTCTATCACTGTGCCCATAAGAAATGGATTGAGATCAGCCACAGAGATGGCAAATAGGACCTGCTGATATTTCTGAAGTTGAAGTGACTGACATGCTGAGATTTAGCTTAGATAAACCCCTGCTTTTATGACTGTGACCTTCTCCACAAAGCTCCCTTGTATTATCTGCTTGAAAAAGTTATGCTTCTGTTTTTCCTATGCAAAAAGTGTCAGAAACTGAGCCACAGGTTTCTTTACATTTTTCTACCCTGGGGGAATAAAACTTTTTTCACCCCATCAGGATGTGTCCTTGGGAATACCCGAAGCTGAAGCACTTCAGCTTTGAGCCTTAGCTTCTCCTTCTGGCTGTGACACCAAATGAACAACTTTGCTATATATGAACAACATATATATTATATCAGCCTCAAAAGCCATTGATTTTTCCTTTTATGTTTCCTCTCTGTGTACCATGTCCCCAAGACCATATTGTGCTTGCAGAGCCACACTTGGGAGGCTCCACCAGCTATTGTGCTTTCACTTCCCAAGTGGAGCTCCCATTGATCTCCATGGGAGTTCGGTGTGGGATTCCAGCACAGGATGCACAGGAGGAGAGATAAGAGGGCGCCTGATAAGAGTTCACATGCCTGATAAGAGTTCTGCAGTGTAGACAGGAGAGCAGCATTTTCACCTTAATTATCAGTCACCTTCTTTTGTGGTTCACTGAAGGATGCTCCACTTTAACGGAACATCAACCCAGGCACCTAGGAACTGCCTGAAGTCCCACAGAAAATGGCACTGATACCATCTATAAAGTATGCATCTCTCTTCCTCTGCAAATTTTAAATGAAGCACTGTGCATCCTGAGCAGCACTCGGCAAGCAAGGGAGTACTGAAAAACCCAATGATCAAACACAGTCCTTGGTGATAATCTCCAGCAAACTAGTTCAGTGCTGAGCAACAAACCAAGGATAGTCTTTGGAAAGGATTTACTTTTCTAGTACATGCCTTAAAAATAAATTCCAATATTTCATTTTGTATGACAGAAACGTGTTTTTTTCAAAAGGCAGCAGTGATAACAATAGTCTTATTAATACTAAAACCCAAGCTATATAATTATAATAAAACCGTTGAGTCTCATTTCTTTTATATAGATGGCAGTATGCAAATAGGGAGACATCCGCCTTGATAACTGCAGAAGCTATGAAATCCTTATTTGCAGAATTTCAATCTGGTTTTCCTATAGCATTCAGTACTCAAATTTGGAAAAGAAGCTTCCCCCCCTCCTCTCCTTTCCTTTCTCAATATAACAATGCATTTTAAACTGCTCCAAAATTGCAAAGCTATTTCACAGTTTCATAGAGAGGAAATGGCTTGAGGGAACCATTTGCTTTTTTATGCCTGGAACATCAAAATAAAATACCAAATGGGAAAATGAATTCTGTCATATAAAGGATGGGAGCAAGACAGAAAGGGCTTTGTGGTAGAGGGTGAGTCAGGTGGGGAGCCCGAGTGGGATGGCAGAGCCTAGCAAGGGACCTTAGAGGATGGCTTAGATATGTTGAGGATGCCTGAGCAGGGGAGGAGACCTTACAGGAACCCACAGGTTCCCTGGTCATCTACGGACATGTCCTGCATGGTGCTCATCACAAGAGGAAGGCAGGGTTTGTGGGTTATTAGAGATCTCAGCAATGTGAAAATCAGGAGATTTAGGTGGCCTCTCTGTCTCTAATGTTGGAAAATGTAGGATCCTAGACAAATCCTTTCACTTCTTTATGACTTTGTTACCACTTTTTTTCTCTTGTCAGTGATGAGCTCTGCTTAAAACAACAAACCATCAGGAAATGCTAAACTTTGTTGACAGCTTCAAGGGGTTCATCGCTCCAAATTAAAAAGCAGCTAATAAGGTTTTCTCTTTGTGGCTTCATTGGAAACAGGATATGTTTGGATGTCTCAAGAATGGGGACAAAATGAAATCAAAGTGGAAATTAATTTCAGGATTAATGAAAAGTCTGATGAAGCATTCACTGGTGATCTGTTAATCATACAATAATCAGTGAGGAAGGCTCAGATCTTCCCTGCCTCCTTGAACTCAACTGCTGCACATTGGCCAGGTTGAGATTCTAAGTGGAAACTGAGTTGTTCTTGTGTTCTCTTGCTTAGCCAGAGGCTTCAGTGAAATTTGAATGCTGTTCTTCTCCAGAGTACAGTGCATGTAGTTTAACACTAATTTTGAGTCTCAACCTTAAGGTGACCTTGGGCAAAGTACTTTGTCTATCTACTTTTGCGTGCTTTTCTGTGCAGGTTGCAGGAAAACACTCCTGCCTCTGAGCACCAAGAACTGTAGTCAAGGACAATACATGATATCGACTACCATGAATGACATATAAGTGCCTGGGCCACCTGGAGAGAGTTGTTCAAAAGCTTACAGGTTTCTCCTAGTGATCTTCACATCTTGATAGCCAAAGCCATCCTGGTCAAGAGAAAGAAGTGTTACCCCTACGGTGTAGTAACTCTTACCTGCAGATTACTTTGCTACGTTTCCAAAGGTCTTGAAATGCTTCTCCTTGGGTTTATCATTTATCCTAAGGGATAAGACTGATTTACTTTTTGTCCCAAACTCATGGTGCTTTGAGAATGCAGGATAGAATACAAGAGCTAAAATTTGAATGGGTGCTACACTGAAAGGGATTGGGGTATGTACACCCCCTTAAGTAGCTCTGAAAAGTTGTGACTGATTTTATTCTGTGTGGTTCTTCATCTGCTAGGGAAAGAAAATACACTTGTAAACAACACAAATTTAGAGACGTCCGTGGGGCTTGTTTTTCCTTTGAGGACATAAGCATGGTCTACAGACAGACAGATTTGCTAGTATAGCTGTACCTACAAACCTGGTTTATGATATATACGTTTATACTAGCAAGTGATTTTGACCATTTCATTTAGCACTAGCTCCCTGAATGGTTTTTTTTTATGTTAGTGACAAAAGTGATTTGAGGTGTTGTAACTACATCGTGCCAACAGGTCTTGCTGATATAGATTAATAACATCAAATCATGCCCTATTTATAGATATATAAATACATACTTCAGTGCATATTTCTGTAGATAGACAACTGCGGTACATCCAGTATTATATATAAAGTTTATTTATATATATAAATATATATATGTATATAAAGCTTATTTATATATACATCCTTCTATGTGTGTGAATACATATATATAAGTCTACACCAGCATGCATTACAGAACAACATGCTCAAGGTTCAGTGCCTTCCCTTGCCATTGGAACTCCCTGCTCAATATCCCTGTTTTATAAAAAAATCCAGTTAGAAAGTGGCTTTAACACTTTTACACTTATGCATCCAGAAATGTCCTTCAGATTTGCTTGAATTTAGGCCACCAGATCTTCAAAAGCACCAGGCAGTAGCACTATGTCCCAGAACAAAATGATTGTCACAGTTTGGTTCCCCTAAACTGAACAGACCTTCTCACACCATGTAGCTCTAGAAGACAAAGGACAAGTGAAAACAGACAAGTTGTGTTTCCCAGCAACAAGTGACATGCTGTCTAAAGAAATATTTTTTTTTTTAAAGGAAATGAAAAATCATTACAAACCCCCCATTTTTTATCATTTAAATTCAACAGATATTGTCTTAAAGAATTGCATAGATGTAATATGTTATTTAAGCTTCCTGTGAAATTTCTTTTGGAGCACAACTGAACAGGACAAAAAAATTTTGGAAGTCCACGAAAGTCTTGTTTTTTCCCAGTGAGCTCTAGACTTCATAAGGCAGTCCAAATTAGGGTCTGTGACTCTTCTTCTTAATGACTTATTGAGGAACCTCTCTTCAGAAACCTAAATTTAGTTTGCCATTTTTTAACACTAAAACACACCAATGGCTGAAAAGATTAAGATAGGTATATACAGCAGCTAATACAACTATGCTCTGGATTCTGTGGGAAAAGTTATATTTTCCTAATTTTGGACTGCAGCGGTAAGAAGTCAGCTTTTCCACTGGTGCATTGAACCTGAATTCCAAAAAACTTGATTAGTTGTGGCAGAAACGTTACAGAAATGTCTGTGGTTTTGAGTGAGGGAATTTCTGAGTTTAAAAGAGAGGATATCAGGAGGAGAAACAGATAAAAGAGACAGGACATTTTCAAGAGGGAAAGTGGTTGAGTTTCAGGACTGTGGTATGTGAGTTGATTGGGGAAAAGGGAATTGCCAAGATATAGCTCATACATATTTTGTTCCAGATAAGTGAGGAAAAATGAAAATAAAAGACTGGCACTGCAGCCTGTATCCTGGCTCCACATTGCCAGTGGGAGACTGACCTTGAAATCTGCTACCACACGGTAAAGGGGATCAATATTGACTCTTGCTTTCAAGGTGAAAGGATGTTTTTCAGTTTGGCATCATGATTTCAAATAGCTGCAGTTTTCCACAGGCATTTAGGGGTACCTAATTCCAAGAAGAGAGGTGTGACGGAGTTAAACAAAGGATTATAACCCACTTCTAGATACTGTTCGATGTTTTTCTCCTTCACATACAGGCATTATTATGCAGTCCTTCTAAACTACATTCAGATGCACAAGTTTAGCTGTGTCCCAAAAGTGAACTATTTTACAGACATATTTTCACTGGCTTATAGAAGACGTGACTATTATTTATAATTTCATGGTCTAGTTCAGAACTGAAAGTGGCTGGAGACATTTTTCCACATCCACCAGGTTGCTTTGGTAAAACTCAGCTTTGTAATGGCAAATTGGAATAATAAAACTTATTGCTCTGGGATTCATCACATATGCAACATCCCAAATGAGTTGCCAGACAAAAATCAGTGTTACTTCATAATTCATGTTAAAGAAACCAAAGAAGAGTGAGAAAAAATGGGACTGCATATCTAGTGAATTTTAGCATTTTCTTATGTAGATTTTGCTAAATCTTCCCATCCCTTTCCTCTGCCCCTTTCTTCTCTACCCTCCAAACGAAAACACATCTAGTTGCCTTAGGAAGGGATGATGTATCAAATTTACAAAATAAACCAGAGCCAAATTACCTGCTAGGTACGGCTGGGGAAACTATTGAAAACCAGATATCATCACGACTTTCAAGTCTGTATCCAAAACATACACACTAAGGCAGGTGAGGATTACAGCACAAACTAGGAATCACAGGTGGGAGACACCCTTCATCAAGACAGCAAAGAAGCATAAAGCCAAGGCTTTATCTGTTCTTGCATTTCTGAAGCTGAGTAATGCCACTGGCTCATGTTCCTACACCGGTGATATTTTCCCCCAGGCTAGCAGGGAGCGGTACAGAAATGCCCAGCTGTATTTTGTCATCTCAGCCTACCCTGGCGGTACTCCTTCCCTGCTTAAATCGAGAGGAGTCTGTAAGAGGAGCAGTCTGCAGGCTGTGTTGCTTTCGGCAGCGATGCCTTAAAGGCTGTCTCATCACATGGAGGTGAATATCAAACTCCACAAGTGGAATGTAGCTGGAATATGTACGCCAGCGTATCACTGCTTGCTCCGAGCAGGTACACGCAGCTCGGTTCATTATCCGTGTTAACCAGGCTGGCTTTTGCAGCTAGTCCTGCCACTCTGCGGTGTCAAACGTGTAGAAGCAGCGACGCAAGCAGCCCAGGAAATGTCTGTGTCGGTGCTCCTGCCGCAGTCTGGAAATCCCTTCTTAAAAAAAAGCAGCTACGAGTCTTGTTAGGCTGTCTGCAGAGCCTGGGGAGGAGGAGGAGGAGGAAGGAGAAGACCCGGCTGGATGCACCGCAGCAGTTCCCAGGCTGGGTCCCCGGGTGCAATCCCTGGGCTCAACGCCCTCTTTGGTTGTTGACCTGTCTATGGCGAAATCCCTTGGGTCTGTAGTGCACGGGTGTCTTCTGGCTGCTCTTAACCCTCAAACCAGGCAAACCAAAGGTCCATCTAGCCTCCTGCCTGTCTCTGACAGTAGCCACTTGTCAGCGCTTAGGGAGGTGTTTGAAAACAGGGCACAAACGTGGTGGTATTTCCCAAATGCTCTTCCAGCCCCTGGCCTGATCAGACTATAAATTATAGAATCATAGAATCATAGAATCATTTGGGTTGGAAGAGACCTTCAAGATCATCGAGTCCAACCATAACCTGCACTACCAAAACCACCCCTAACCCATGTCCCTCAGCACCGCGTCCACCCGTCTTTTAAATACCTCCAGGGATGGCGATTCTTCAGGGCTGAGACAGTATCTTACACTGTGCTTGTACAGCAGGACCCCAGTCAATTTTGAGGCCACACAGTGCTCGTATCATATGAAAGAATGACAGTTAGTGGCAGGAATTGAGTCCACAGCCACCTGTCTGATGCTGCTGCTTTTGGCCAGGACGGGACAGTCATTTCCGCGCTCCAGACAGCTTACTGCTCTGTCCCTATCGCAGGGATTAACACACGCACTGCTAGCAAGGACCCACTGAGGGTCTAAAAGTGTTACAGATGATAAGTGTATAACAGGAAAGTCAGTTATCAGCTAGTAGATCCCGGTGTTACCTTCCAAGGCACAGAATTATAGCCTGCCACTTGCCTTTTGCAGGTCATCCTTCACAGTGTTACAGACCCACATTAAAATGACTTGTGACTAACGACAGAGCAGGGCTTAGTGCCTCTTTATCACTCTGCAGTGAAAGGAAGGTCTTCTTTTTAACATTGCAGAAAAAGCTCCAGCGATTGAGACTTCAGCCTGGCTACAGATTTGCATGGCTAAAAAAGAATTGCTTGGCTTATGTTTTGATGCAATTCAGCTCACTGCTTGCTTTGTTCACCGGCCTGACAAAATCTATGTTTTATTTTTATTTTTTCTTTTTACACACGCTGTAGTAAATGTTTGCTTTGGTCCGTTACCTGCTTGGACTAACCTTTGCAGTATAACTTCTATATTAAAACCTTCAAAGGACCAGGGGTTTCTATGATGCATTTTAAAAAGTAGGTCAGTGGCACAGCTACCGTAGGATATGCATTTAAAAAAGGTAAAGAGAAAAATAAATATGATCACAAAAAAGGAAGACACTGAGATATGCACACCTGGGGAAACCTCCCCTGGAAGAAGATGGTTTGTCTGTAAGCTCTGCAACAGTGTCTATGCTGTAAAAAAAAACCAAAACAAAAAACAAAAAACAAAAAAAAACCCCACCAAAAAAAAAAAAAAAAAAGAAAAAAAGAGGGCTAGGGATTTAGTTGTAGGCTAAAGGAGAAGTGGCAAGAAGCTCACATACTCATTGCTACCCCAGAACCTGGTTTGTTTTGGTGAGATCCAGCAGGAATGGTCCAAAATATGGCTGTGGGGCACCAGCAGCCAAACGGTGGCAATCAGGGAGCCGGTGCTGGAGCTCAGTCCCTGGTCCCTGCCAGTGTAAGACTGTAGGCATGTCCTGTGATATCTGGGACAAGACTTGCATTCCCCTGGAAGATGAGGGTCAGAGCCTGGGCCACGCTCTGTCTTGGTGCGGGTCAGCATCATCCTGTTGACTCATCGACTCAGAGGATTTGTACTGACATCCACCAAGTGTGAAGGCGTCATCCAGTTTAGCGTCCAGCCCTCAGCAAGGGCTGCACATCATGAGTCGGTTACGCCAGCCCTGAAGGAGACCAGAAGTACTACAAAATGTTCATCTCCGAGTCACAATTTCCTCCCCGCCTGGCTCTTGTCTACAGCTAAAAGCAACAAATAATGAACATTTCATGTGCCACCCGTACATACGAAGAGGTGTTGAAGAAGAGCTCAGGCTCAGTTCAGGCACGCTCTCCCCAGCCTGAAGCAAGGCGGAATGAAGCAGTGCAGCTGTGTAATAAGTTCGGGATTCACCTAATGTTCCAAAAACAGAGGGCAGAAATACTGTGTCAAGCAGACCTGAAGCAGACATATTAAAGACTGCTTAGGGAAAAAAAAACCCCAAACGCATGTATTTGGGGTCCATGAAAATGCCTCCATTCTTTTAGAGTTTTTAAACATTTTGAAAAAGAATATTATGCATAGCCTAGAGCACATTTATAATCTAAGATTTCATTTGCAAGGAAAGTTTGAAATCTTTCTGTTTAGAAATAGGAATAACCAACCCATAGACCTAGTGACCATATATCACCAGCTTTGATTGCTGGTCTTGTATTTGATTGTCAATTATACGATTATGGATCACAACTGAAACTGGTCTTTTGAAGAAAATTAAGAAATTGTCAAGATTTGGAAAATCTACAAAAATTTGTAAAGACCAATCATTTTTGATCCACTGAAGAACTGAAAGTTGCTTCCTTGGACAAAAGAATATTTCGTCTATCGTATGTGCATTAAAAAAAAAGAATTAATTTTGAGATAGTGGGTATATTTCACTCACCTTACCATACACATGAACAGGGCTTTTTTGTAAAATCATAGACTGGTTAGAGTTGGAAGGGTTCACCTTGTTCCAACCAATTCTTTTTCACAGAATTCACTGTCTTGTTGCTAAGTGTTCATACAGAGTTGCCGAAGTTAGTCAGATTGCTGTATGGCATTTCTCCACAAATTTCAATTTGTAAAGAACTTCAGGGCCTTCTGAAATGAAAGGCACTCCAGGCATGTAAACTGTTACCATCATTGCTTTCACGAAAGTAAAATTGTGTTCTTAAACTGCTTAACAGTGTTCTTTTAATCCCTCAGAGGTATTACTCTTGCTCCTTGACTGAGGACCAAAACAAGACATTTTTTCTGAAATGCATTTATTGGTTTATATCATCTGGGAAGAATAGAAAGAAAAGAAAAAAAACAAAACCAAAACAAAACACAAAAAAACCCCAACAAGCAGTGCAAAGCCAAATCTATTGCATGGTACAGCATTTCCAAGCTGGTCTTAATTCAGATCAGTATTGGCAATATGTTATTTAGGAAGTACTTTCTGGACTCATGGGCCTGGGGGATTAAGTTTTAAAACCCTATCAATGGGCCATGTAACAGGAATCATGAAGAAGGCGTAGACATAACAGAAGTGAATGTGTGTATGTAATCTGTCTACAATCTGGAGGTATTTTATTTATGTGCTTGCTCTTAAACTTCCAATTAGTGAGTCCCTAGTGATCGAGATTACTGTAATGCATGCCTAGCACGTAGTTTACAGTGCAATCATGAAAACCCCCTCCTGCTTGTTAGAGTTCCCAACCCGTGAAGGTATCTTCTTCTTCCCCCAGCTTAGTATTCAAAATATGTGCCCATCTACTTTGATCTGGGAAATGTTGCTCTCCTGTTCTCGTTATAATGCTCTGTTGGCATGAACTGCCTTCTGATATGGAAAAAAAAAAAGTTATCATTATCAATTAAGCATATCAACAATCAATTGATAATGAACTTAACCAAGCTCATGGTCTTCCCTTCCTTCCATTGTGCCTAACTATATGCCAGCACGCAGTGGGCCCTCTGGTTACAAGTAAGCCATGGATGGAGACCTTAGCCTTCCTTAGCCCTGGAAAACACATCCAGCTGTGAATTGACCCTGCAGTGAATAATCAGAATATTCTATGACTGAAAGATGAAGCCTCTTTAAAATGAGCCCAAAGACAGTTGCCTTTCATTCCAATTTTTCTCCTCATCTCGTATCAGACAAGTGTCTCTCTAGACTTCAAGTGGGAACAGATGAGTCTATCTGACTGCATCTTTATTTTCTCAAAGCAGCACATTTGCAACCATTTACTTCCAAGCCCAGTAAGATTTGATGACAAGACTACCATAGGCTGATGCTTCTCTCCTAGCAGGACAGGAGAAGGAGGAAACTCCATCACCTGCCTGGGCAGCGTTAGAGGAAAGTGGAGGAGGTATCAATGCTGCACACAGCCATGAGCAGCCACTGAGAACTGCGTGTGCTCACAAGGGTTCAAAAGCAAACAGTTATTTCTGTTTCTGTACCCCTTGTACACAAGAGAGGGAGGAAGAAGAACATCTGCCACAGCCTGATTAAGAAGGATGAGTGAGGCTTCAACTCAGGAACGCTAGAAGGGTGAAGAGGGCTTTCAGTCGCTTCAGGAATAGGAGTGGATCCAGTCATCTGGTGCAGTGACTTAAACGTATAAGGAAGCAAAGAGAGCAGAGAACTGTATTCTGGTATGAGAAAAGTCTGCTATGGGCTGCACCCTGTTCTGGCATGGAGATGGCATTAGAAAATAGAAACAGAAATTGTGCTGTAATCTTTTCTTGTGAAAGCAGTTGGGTCGCCTTTAGGGAAAGCCCATAAAAAGACCTGGATCAGAGTTAGACTGAATCTTTTGCCATTTCCTTGTCTGCTTTCTGAGGCTGTCATTTGTACTTCTGCAGAACAGCCCAGGTGCCACATTCATCACACCTGTCCTTCTGCAATGAGAGTTGGTCAAAGACAGGAAAACAATGTTGAGGAACCCTCCACTGTTTATCCAGACCTCTTATAGTCATTCTCTTGTGTAATGTGCAAAATGAACAGTCTAAATTACTATTCACCATCTTTACACTGGTCATATGGCAACTTCCTTCTACCTAGAAAGCACTCTTTGGTAAGTGGTAAGCCCTCATAATGATTAAAAAAAAAAACCCAAACCAGTAAGTTTTTTCATATGAATTGAGACTTACATTGTGAAAAGACAGGAGAGTCATTTGCCTTCATTCATTTAATAGCATAACTCATTGCAGTGCTGAATTGGGTCAGCTAATGTTATCGCTGAGCATTGTGATGGGGAGGAAAGTTAGTGCTGTCTTTGTGTCCCACAGGCTTTTAGGAGACAAAAGCAAATAAGCTGAAGAAATAAAGTAATATGCTGATGAAAATCTTGGTTTTTTTTTAGCTGAGGGTCACTACATCTGGCAGATATAGTAAGGGCTTTTTTTTTTTTTTTTTTCTTGAGCACTACAGTGAATTTTGCTTGGAGGAAGTCAACTGAATCCAGGTCAATCTGATTAGAACAAATAAAACAGGCTTTGGGTATGCTGGAAAAGAAATTTGCCCTGGCCCTTAGCTGCAAAGGGCACAAAATCTCTCAAGCTTGTGTAGGTTAAAGCACGAAGAGCAAGGCTGCAGCCACTTCCAAGTTATTTAAATCCTCCAAATTATTTAAAGTTATTTTGATCTCCATTTCTGTGGTAGAATTCAGAAGCCTTCACTGGAGTCACTCAATATTCACAACAGCACAAGGATCCATAACCTGTCGTGTCTGCAGCATGACGGGATGTAAAACATCATTGCCTGTCCAGCTAAAACAAGGTCAGATTATTAAAATACAGATCAATCTGTTATTGTTTAATGTGCTACTCACTGTGACTTGCATACATCACTGACCAAGAGATGCACATCGTATAATAGCAGGTGTTGTGCATAAGTCATTTTAGGTAAAGGCAGCCCGTCAGGGACAAGGTGGTTAAGGGGTCGGAACTTTTTTTGAGGGGGTGGCAGAAAAATCAAATTTGATTGACCTTCCTGGGAAGAACTGAAGTCAAAATATGATGAAGTAATGTGCTATTTATTAAAACTACTCCTTTACTCTGTTTATTTGACAAATAATAGCCAGCTAATCCTCCTATGCACTTTGCAAAGTGATTGTGTAAGGACTGTCCCCCTTTTGTAGGTGGGAAAACACAGTCAGAAAGAAAAAAACATTCTCATGGCAACAGAGGGAATCAGTGCAAGAACTGAGTCTGACGGCAGGAATTTCACTTCTCCCTTTGCTGTTACTCTTACATGTACAGGATGTTCCCTTAGTCGTGATTTCTGAGCTCTGTTTTTGTTACATTCTTTCTTCTCCCTGCCTTAAGTGACCTGATTTTATCTTTCTTAACTTGGAGAGAGAGACACAGCATCATCTCCTGTTTGTGTGTGCACTGCAAATGTGGGGCATCTGTGGTTGTAACCCTTCCCTGCCCATGACGCCTCCTTCCAAAAAATTACCAGATCTGTCTGCCTGGCAAATCCATCTAAGGGCTCTGTCAGAAGGCAAAAATTGAAGGAAGGGCAAACTTATTGTGTATAAACGCATCCTGCACTGGGGATTTTCGTACAGGTTTGGCAGTTTTGCAAATTCTCATAGATTAATTCCATAAATTCAAGAAAAACCATAGTATCTTTTTCTGTCACATCTACAGTCAACCTGTTTTCTCTCTCCCCTTTCGTGTGATTATTTCACCCTGAAGAAGGTTTTAATGATCAAAACCCTACTGCTCACCACTTCTTGTAGCAAGGTGTAAACACCATGCTGGCAGCTTTACCGATTTTGGGAGTCTTTATTCTGTGAGTGTGAGGAAGAGCAAAGGAGGCTGTTATGCACTCTTGTCCTGGTGCAAATGAGGAATTTTCACCCGGCCCACATGCATTTAATTCTCCACAACACCTTTCAGAGAGGGGTTGCACTTTGGGCAGGGATTTGCTTACTTATTTGCACGTTCTTCACCTTTTTAGATTACCCTTCACATAGGGAATCATCTAGCTTGATGAAGTGTAAGCTCAAAGGAGTTTTCTGGACTAATGTGCATTACTAACCAGTTCTTTAGCAGGCCATTTTTCATAGATTTATAGAATAGTTTGGGTTGGGAGGGACCTTTAAAACCCACCTAGTCCAAAATCCCCTGCCATAAGCAGGGATACCTTCAACTAGATCAGGTTGCTCAGAGCCCAGTCCAACCTGACCTGGAATGTTTCCAGGGATGGGTAGAAAGATTTTTGCCAAATAGCTTCCCAAATCCCCTTTTGTTTTACCAAATGTCCTATCAAAGACTTCGGTTTAGCTTAGGACTCTAATTGAAGAGGGATCACAGAAGGGAAAGGTGTCAGATACGCGTTCTCTGCCAAAGTGCTTTTGAGTTTATCTGTCCTGCAGAACTAATGGGACAGAGCTCTGCATTGCTTCAGTTTTAAAGATAGCAGTGGATCTCTTTTCTTAGAACAAGTCTATGAGTGCTTGGGAAGTTGCCATGAGTCTGACCAAGTCTGGGAGTCAAGTGATTCTAAAGTGGCTGTGCTTGGAGCTTGATGTGAAGAAAGCCCTCAGCAGAACCTGCCAGCCTAGCCTCCATGCAAAGCACAGAAGCCTCATTTTTTCCCCCTTGTGTTAGTTTGCTGTTGAAAGAGAAACATTAAATAGGTAGATTGCGGTTTCCTTGTCTGAATCAAGGACTTGGATGGATCTTCAAAAGTTCCCAGTTTTGAAACTGCCTCTCTGCAGCTAGATCTAATGCTTGCAATGAAATTAAACTAGAGTTGGTACCCCAGTGGTACAAATGCGGAAGTTAACCCTGTCGTTCAGATGTAGAACTGGTATTAGACCAGAACTCAGTGTGCTTTATATGAGGCATTAGCCAAATTCCTGTTTAAAAGCTTAGGGTTTTGAATCTTCAGCCTACAAATAGAAAAAACTTTAAAGACCTGACATCCAGACCTAAGGTTTTTTTCTTCTAACACTTGCTGTGGGTTGAAATGCCTGATCTGCTCCCAGTGCTACAAGCCAGAGAAGGTAAATGAGCTCTACGCTGGTCACACGTTTCCATCCTGCTTCTGCAGTGTTTTGTTCTCCAAGGACTGACTACTATTGTCATCCAAGCAAGAAAAGGGAGTTTTCTGCAGACTCTGCTATCTCATCACAAAATGAAGAACAATTCAGGTACCTAGACATAGGCAGTCACTGCTATATGAGATGCCACAAGGTATTCCAAAAGATGTGCATGAGATGAGCAAGAAGCTGTGGGATACCCCAGGAGATCTCAAATAGGACCATGTGCCCCTGCTTAGGCAACTGTGTGACTCTCTTGGAATTTTACTGTTGAATTCATCAAAGCTAAGGTTTTTTTCTCTGCATGTCAATCCTGTAGCAAATACACGGCATAAAAACTGACCTTCAGATAGAAGCAGAATTATTTCAGGTTTTCTAATAGTTTTGGAATAATTTCCTCATTATCCTCAGCCACTGTGGGAAAGACAGGGTAGAGGCTGAGTGTGAGCAGTGATGGTTTTGTGAAGCTAATGGAGGGTGTTGAGTTAACACCCCCAGCCTTCCTAGACTGCTGTCTGGCACCTCATTCATCTGAAGACCTCTGAGCATATAAGGTCTGTGATAAACAAAGGGGGTCTGTATTGTGCCTCTAGGTTTCCAGTGGCTTATTAAAGATTGTATTGTTTAATGTTATCCTTTAACAGAGAGATATTTCTGTGGATAGGGAGACTCCTGTGTCACTGGACAAGAAAGAACAAGGCTTTCATGTTACTTGTTTAAACCATTAAGCACTGATCTTTTGCTGTTTGACACGCTATTGTTTCTTGCACTTTCTAACCAGTCCTGTTTCTCCATTCCTTGTGGTTAATTATTGCTCTCGTACTCTTTCCGACACATCTTCTCCTGCTCTGTTACTGGATCCGTAGGGGGAAAGTGACTGAGGGAACTAAGCACAGGACCAAGGAGCAGAGGATTAACTGTCCCTGTGGGAAGCTTGAGTTACTAGCTGCCACATGTGCACATTTTCATTGCTAACAGTGAAGGAAAAGTTAACAAAGAGCTTGTCACCTGGAAGAGAATACTGGGGAGTAGGAAAGATTTCCGCAAGTAATTTATATTGCCTACCCATGACAGCACAGTGCACGTAGTTCATGTCCAATTATTACTTTTTAGTATTCATTATTGGCGCTACAGTAACAGCCACAGGTGCCAGTCAGGATCACAGCAGCATCGTGAGAGATTTTGCTCCAGCCCAGGTTGGGTCAACACTGGAAGTTTTTCGCAGTATTTCAGCTGAGAATATAAATGTCCTACTAAAATAGGACTATACTGTTACACTATACTGTTACAAGCCATGGCATTGCACCACAGCAGACCTGCCTTCTTCTTTTGCAGCTTATTCCCCTTCCCACACAGGACAGATATGATGCAGGTGCAATGATTTTTCTGTCATTTTGAGTATTTATATTTGAACGCAGCTGCAGCAGTATAATGCTGCTATAGTTTCAGGAAACATCAGTCCACAGGTAAATACATGTGAGACAGACCCTGCCCCAGAAGGCATCACGTGGGGGAAAGGAATCAGAGGCATAAATGAGCCATAAACCTGTTGAAGGGTGGAGCTGGACAAGGTGAATGTCTCCTCCTTGGATCTGAGCTGGCATTTGCCAGCTACAGGAGGAGACAAACTAGTCTTCACGCTAATTCCACATCAGTGTCAATGCATCTGTGCTGAAGTTAATGAAAAGTCGGGGTAATTAGGCCCCACCTGTCTAAAGGTCTGGTTTGTTATCTTCACCTCTGGGGAGTTAATATGCCAGGGGCTTCTCAAAGAGTAGCCAGCTGACACCTTAGTTTGGCAGCCTGAAAGAGCACTTACAGCCTGATCCGTCTTGAAGAGTGTCTTGGGCATCTTCTTCCCAATCACTAACTAAAACAGAAATAAGAAAGAATTCAGCTGCTGTTAGAGTTTGACATAGTTTCTGCCACATTCTGCCAACATGCAAGTTGGCTTCAACTTCTGACAAGAGGTGCTTGAGAAAGCGGGAGAATAAATGCTCCTGCAGAATTTTCTTCAAGGCTCGGTGTGACAAATAATAAAGCAGTCAACTTCTGCTGACTTTTTCTCAAGGATTTTGATGCAATGGCTCCGAGGCTGACTGATGGGCAGATCTGCAGCTTGCTGCTCCTGCGACTAGGCTGGCAACTTTTTTGTAGAAAAGATTACTTAAGACTGGTAGCCTGATCTGTGCAACATGTGGGCTTTGTTAGTGCTTCATATGTCCACAAGCTTTGTGCTTGAGATAAATTCTGTTACTATCAACTGTGTTCTCAGGATGCTCTCTTTTAGGTTGGCACTGATGGTATAGCACTTGTTTGCATCACGTGTAGAAGCAGAGGGAAAGACCAAACAAAGTAAATAATCCTATCAATTCCCAGCAAAAATACCAGCTTGGAACAGTGACCTCTAAGTTTTGCTAAATTTCTGGGGTGTTTCGTTCAAAATCAATTAGGAATGCAGCAAACACTGATCTATAAAATTTTGGTGACTCTGTGAATTATTTTTATGGATCTGTATGTTTTAAACAACCTGTCTGTACATATAGATGTAGCAAAGCATATGGATTAGCTTGCTTTATCACTTCCTGATTGATTATGATCTCTCTAGTCCTAATCAACAAACTCTGTAGATTTAGAAGGCTATCTGATCCAGATTATAGTCTAAAGAAGAGATATACAAGTCAGAGCTAAGGTGATATGTTGGCTTGGTGGTTGGCAATGGGTGACAAATATAAGTGAAGGAATTTCTGCTATGGATTTAAAGATGAGAAAGCAAGGGGTTGAACTATTAGTGCATGGTATGGCATGGCATTGAGCTAAACTTCTTGTGTGGTGAGATGCTTGCGTGTGGTGTTTCAAAATATGCCAGATATACATGACAAAGACAGGCTGCTGAAGTGTAAGTGCTTACAGGACACAAAATAAACCAAATCATCAGTGGGAGAATGATTGTCACAATGTCATAAAAATAAACAAATGACTGCAAAAGGAAATCGGGATCATAAACCTCAGGATGAACTGCTGAAGTACTAGAAACCTCCTGAGATACCAATACCCCGGTGCTGCTCAGTACTGTAGCTCAGGAAAGTTTAACTTATTCGGAAACATCTCAGCACGAGATTCATTGCTAAAGTGTCCCTGGTTGTGGGAAAAGAGAGAAGTGCTGGAACAACTGCTTGTGACTAGTAGACGGACAACAGCATCCTTTAGTAGCTGAACTGGAGTCCCAGTAAAGTAGGACTGGAAAACTGTGGGCTAATGTCCCTGGAAAGATTAACATATGGAGGTCATTCAGATTAGATAGGAAACAAATCCATGTATCCCACTTTCTAGTTAGCATTCTGTCTCCAGGCAAGACTGACTCTTATTACCTCCTTGTTGATTCTGTCAGCAAAGTGGATAATTACTGGTGCATTCACGCCATCTGATTTTAAATGTTAGTTAAATGTTAGTTTTAAATGTAGTTTAGAAACATTGAAATCTGACATCTAGAAATGTCTCCATTAACTAGGAAGAAGATTTAGGTTCCCCACTTCAGGTGTTTTGTGTTGCATGTAATTAGATGCCTAAAATACTCTGAAGTGTATTACATAAATTCTTGCTTACTGCATCTGTCGTGGTCACCTTCTGCATATGGCCAACTAGCCAGGAAAAAGTTGTCTGAAAATTACACTCACTACACATTAAATTGCCCTGTTATGTGTGTATAACATGTGTGAGTAGTAGTGTGAGTAACTCCTGGCCTGCTTGAAAAGGTCCTTGGTTGGTGTTTCCTCACTAATGGACACTGGAAACTTTCAAGTCTATGACTCTACAGAAACCAGCACAGCTGGCAACAAAGGAAATGCCATGTGAAAACAATTATTTGGCTACGGAAAACACACCCAAATAGCTGGACATTTGCAGAGACCCACCTACTGTTGTGCAAGATTACAACAAAAAATAATGTCTTTTTCCTGGCTCCCCAGCCCTAACTGTGGGCTGTGGTGGGACCACAAGCAGTTGTTGATCACTCTTTCCCGGAAGATATAAGAATGTCAGCAGGACAGTACAAAACTTGTTACCCAGATCCAGGTCCTTTCAGTGCTGACCAGCTCCTGTAAGAAAAAGGGAATACAAGGACTGGCGATGGCTCATTGTTATGCTAAAAAGACGACAGTAACTGATCACTTTACAAAATTTCACCTGTGTTTAATGTCACCTATCAAGTCTGTACTTGGCACAACTGAGTTTTGAACTGATGTCTACCAGCTGGTGTCTATCTAGAATCAACAGAGCGTGTAAAAGCCCAAATCAAGTAGCAGGGTGTTAGATCAAGAAACTTCTTACCTGAAATTTATTTTTAATATTAGCAGTAATTATGCCATCTTTATCTTCCTTGGATAGCCTGTGACGTATACCGTGTCTGAGCTGATTTTCATCTTTTGCTGGTTTAACTCAGAAGTTTTGCTGCTGGATGTACAACGCACGTGAGGGGAGAGGTCCAGTATCTCTGAGTGCTATCGTTAATATTTCCTGATTTCAGGAAAGATTTCTTTTTCATTTGGGGGCCACATCATTTCCAAAATAAGCTTCTCAGATTCTCCATACATCATCTACATACTCTACAGGCTGACAGCGATCAGCTATTCACTACAGAGCTTGAAATGCCTGAGGCTCTTGTCTCTGCTTATATCCATTAGAGGTAAACCAGGGCTGATTAAAGGGAACACTGTACTTCTGATCACGTCAATGAGCATAGCTAGCAAGTGTTCTGGGGGCAGATTCTCATCTCATTTGCATTGGTGCAAATCAAGAGTAATTGAGTTATTCCAGATTGAGAGCAGGCAAACTGCCCTAACAGGATTTTCTGTCTCAATAAAGATATTATTGAATTCAGCCAGTGACTCTGTTTTGTCACTGTTTTCCTTTGATTTTATGCTGATATGTGGTGTTTAGCTTTGGTTCAGAGCAGAGCCCACAGCGTGTGCGAAGAGAAGGTCACTTAGGAAGGAACTACGGTTGAGTCCCACTTCTGGGACCACTTGTTTGCGAACAGCATTTGCAGCAGTTGCTCCTAAACCAGATTGTTTCTAGCAAGTCACATACCTGTCTGCTGGCCCTAATCAAACCCAAGCTCAGGGGAAACCAGTAGCCCTCATGCGCCATGATCACTCATCGCAGAAACGGGTGGAGAGAAAAGCAACCCATGCAGCAGAATGACATTAAGCTGAGAGATAAAAGGCCCTCTTCTTTAAAAAAAAAAAAAAGGACCAGCTTGAAAGATGATTTAAAAACAGAAAATTCTTCACATGACCCTTTAAGACAACATAAGCCCCTTTTTGTTTCCTGCCTGTTTCAGCCTGTTCCTGGTCAAGAATGCCACAGCTAATAATTGTGTCAGAAAACCTTCCTGTCCGAAAATGATCTCTTCCTAATGGATAGATGATTCCATATGGTTTCATATGTCATAGATGGAGAGAGAACATATTGGACGACTGGCCACAGCTGGCAGCTCGTGTTAGTGCCATATGGATAAATGTGCGAGCTCTACTGCATTGTGTATTTCAAGTAAACCATTTATCTAAACAGGTGCTGACCCACTGGGAATGCATTTTTATGGTCAGATTTGCAGCACGCAGTGATACCCACCACTCCGTTCTCCCCTCCTTTTTCTGCAGTGCGAACACAAGACACAAGTATCATTTGACTCTGGTCAGCGTTGCACTGCATAACCCCATCAACGTCCATAAAAGCCCACCTGGGCAGACTCTTTTGTAAATGAGACCAGAATCTGGGCTCTCTGAACTGCATGAATGTCAGAAGACCAGTCTCCAAAATCCTGTTTGGGAACTAGTCTGTGATATTCTCTTCCAATAGATATTGCTTTATCATATTCAGGAGATTAAAATCACCCCATTCATGAGGCTATATAAATACAGAATCAGACCTTCCACCTCCCTGTGCTACTGTGCTCCTTCCCTGGTTCCAGATGAAGTTTTTGCACTCCTTTTCTCTCCATGCCATAATCGCCTCTTTGTCTAAACATGCTTCGTTTTGGAATTCCTCTCGTTTGCATTCCTAATATGTGCAGTTCAAGGTACTTGCTGACTGATTTACGCCGGGCTTGTGTGGCTCCCTTGGAAATGGAGCAGAGCACATTCCATCCACCTGCGTAATAAAACCAGCCAGTGCAGGGTGGGAGCACTCAAACCACAGCAGAAATAATCTTCACCTAAGTTTTGACTCAGTTATCTGTCTCCCCATCAAGTCTTCTGATTGTCTGTGGTATTAAAATGATGCCTAGGGAGCAAACCTTCATAAAGAAGAGTCTTTAATGATGCTGTTTAATCTAGAGCTGTGTCACTGCCAGCACCAAAAGGCTGGGGTGAGGGAAAATGCCTCGTCTGCATTTCTGAGCAAGTATTTTGATAAAAGCACAGGCGTCTTAATTTGGTCTCCACATCCAGAAATTTGTAATATCAATTAAACTCTCTGGCCTCCTTCATCTCCTCCCACCTGTTTTACGAGCAGTGTGACTCTCTTGCCTTTATCGCAGGAGGTAACGTTTTACAGGAGAGTAAATTACGTCAGTTTAGGGTTAAACCAATCTACAGTCCAAAACTCAGATTGGTAATTTCACTAATGAGATAATGGCTGGATTCTCTATTCCAAACTGTACGAACCCCATGGAGTGCAAAAGGGCAGAGAGTTGGTTTGGGTAGGAAAACCAGGAATTCTGCAGTGGTTGGAGGAAGAAGCCTGACAGCCACCTCATGTTTTTTCCTGCTCAGCAGTTTCACATTACTAATAGTTCACTCCTGGCTGCTGGAGGGGTGGGAAAAGAGGCAGTTTCATCCCACCAGAAAAAGGATGGTGACACTAATCCTTATCTCCCACCATCTACCTAACGGTACCCACATCTGAGGTGCATGTTCCCTCGCTTCACTTTATTTATGCTCGTATATTCTAAACGTTAGTTAAGCTTTCATAGCGTAACAGTAATAAGGCAGCTTAAATAGCAAGTTCTCAGCTGTGTTTGGTGCTCACTGTGCTGTGGGAGATTAAAAAGAAAATCGGAAAGTGCATGACGGAGATTAAGATGATTCTGAATTGGTATGTATAAGACTGAGTCCCCTTTGTGCCTCTTATCTGCTGTTTGAAGTACTGTTACTTAAGCTCAGTGTTGGGGGGGGGGGAAATCTTTCTGAGAGGATGTGAGAAGCCATTTCAAAAGACAACACCTCTCCAGTAAATAAAGCACAAAAGTTTCAGGTCAGCACTGAAATGTTGGGTGAGATGGAGCTGCACCCAAAAGAAAGCTTGTTCATCCAGGAGGCTTTCAAATCTCATCACTGAGATAAAGAAGATCAAAGTGTTTAAACACGTTGATCCACTACTGAGGAAAATTTAGTGCTGGCGACAGAGAGCAGCTGCAGTATAGCTGGCGTGTCTAAACTCACAGCAGGGGACTAATTGCTCCTATGGATATAGGTTTGCTTTACAAAAAAAGGTCTGAAGGACGTCATTCTCATTCCGAGAATGATGGAGATCTGTTGATAAGGGCTAAAACAATCTACAGTACCCACGGAGCTGCTGGGAGCAGAGCTGTAGCGTGGGCAAGGTGGGGGTGCATGAGTATCCTCTGCCTTTATTCAGCTTCTGTTGTGGAGTGAAAGATCCCATCGGTTTGCTCAAGATGATAGCATTAGCTTCAAGCCCTCTTTGAGATGTATTAAATAACGAAATGAGGAAGAGCAGCGCAAAGTCAAACCTTAGCAGTATTTGTACAACAAATTGTCCTGGGCATAGCCTGGAGGGGAGGGCTGTTGCCATCGGAGAATCCCAGATTGTCTATAAAAACAGAAATGTTATTTTTATATAAATTATTAATTGGGCAGGGGGTGGAGAATAATGAGGCTGGTTATGCTTTAAAAAAAAAAAATCCAGTGAACTATTCCTGGTACAATCACAGCTGTGAAGATACTTATGGCAAGTCTGGTGGAGAGTCTGTTATGGCGTCTCATTAACCAGATTCCTTCTTGGAGTCCCAGCACTCGACAGAAGGTGTGTTCCTGCTTTATTAAGGGACTGAGTAGAAAGAAGGTCTGAAGCAAAGGTTAGTGGTGGGGCTTTTCCCATGTCACAGTTGTTTCTGGCAGAGGTAGGAACTGACTGGGATGTTTGCATTTGAATATTGAGAAGTTTGAGTTCTTCTGTATAGTTAGTAACTGAATGCCCCTTTTTTTCTTATGCTAAGGGAAATTAAGAAAAACCCTGCAATGCTGATCCACAGCATCTTCCTCATAAAAGTCTAGCCTTTAGTATCATCTTATGTGCACAGTAACAAGCGAAGGTGGCTCAGCCACCCTAGTCTTTCCAGTTGAGAAGGAGAGATATGTTGCCTCTGGGAGGAAATGAAATACTCCTGTGCTGGGTCATTACAGTACAGTACAATATGCCAATCTAGCTCCAGTTGGTCAGCCCTCATTTGGTATTTGTAGTTCTTTTGATGACCAGTGCACATATATATGTGTGTATGTATATATAAGGAGATAGGGTTTTGTGTGTATGTCCAGCCATAGAAGTAAAGTGTGTGCTTTGACCTTCTTTGATACTACCTCATTCTTGAGACTTCCCAGAAGTATCTAAGTTATTCATCCTGGGCTTCCAGGATAGGCAACAGAAGGAGAGAAGGGCGTTCAAAGGCCACAGACCTCTCCTGCCACCACAAATGACAATCTTTTCATAGCTCTGCCCGTGATTGCTCCTTTGCAGTAGCGATTCTCATTAAAGCCATTCAGATGTCAATACATCACCTAAATGCCGGAGGTAAATTCTTCCATGGTTACTAGAGAAGGCATCACAGCATGCCTGCATTTGGTTCAGCATGATGGCCAGCAGGACAGGACACCTTGTCCACCTGGACAAGCATGCAGCGATGTGGCAGACATAGCACGTGGTGGGCTGCAGAGGAAGAATACAGTTAATAATGTATTCTCTGATGGATTAAAGGTTTGATTCATTTGGGATGTCCTAGGACATCTGACCTGGCCTCTCCTTGCTTATTTGGAAAGGTGCAGGTCTTCCAAATGCAGTGTCAGACCTGCCAGCCCAAAAGATGCCACAGATAGGTGGTGGTGTCTCTCAGGGTCTGAAGTACCCTTGGTTAGTCCCAGGAGAACCACTGCCTGTTCCTCTTTGGATCTGTCATGTGTCGAGGTATGATCACATTGAGCTGGAGGAGAAAGGCCGTGGCACAGACACAGGGCATGAGGGGATGATATGTGAAGAAGTCCCTACGTGGTCCACCTTGAGTGCACCCCTTTCTCAACACCCTCTCCAGCACCCCGCGAAGAAAAGAGACAAGGGTGGGGAGTGCATCCTCCCAACACAGAAGCAATGAGTTTCAGGAACAGTGTCTTGCCCTCTTTTCACACGATGCTGGCCGCACTAATGCAACACCAGCTGATTTACACCAGTAAATCAATTACAAATTAAGGAATGGTTTCAGCAACACGTTTCAGGTACAATGTGTCCCCAAGCAGTGCAGAACTATCTAACTCATTCTACCTGTAGGTCCACTCCAGCAGCTGCATGTTTTCATTTCTGAGAAAACAGCTCTTTAAAATATGTTAAAAGATTGTTTAATATCCATTTCATGTACCATTAATTTGTTACAATGGTTATACTGGGAGCTTTCACTTTGTACACCTAGTTAATCACTGGTGTCTGGCATTTTTTATGCTCATTTTACTGTTAAGGAATTTGCAAACACAGATGTTTCAGTGGAACTTTTGCAGACAATGTGTTATCTGTGGCAAGTGGGACAAAAACATTGCAAGGAAGTTGCATTTTTCCTCAAATCAAACATTTTCAAGCCAGGGTATGTCAAAGTTCAGATGTACAAATAACCTACAAAATGACCAGATAGCATGTTTAAAGTGATATGCAGGAGTGTTTGTAGTCTATGAGAAATGTGGGTTTCACATAGCTTAGTCCACAATTGCTAGCCTTCATTAGGGTGAAGTTTTCCATCCTTGAGCTCAGTAGCTGTGCTCCTGTAAACTTCTCAGTGTCAGCTTACCTACCCACTGGCAAAAAAATAAGGGCAGCAATTACCCTTCATTGTAAAGCATTTGAAGGGTTTTGGATTATAGATCAGCATTGAAAAAAGGGAAAGATTATTGCTTCCATTTAACAGCTTTAACGAAAAGTGTATTGATGGTGAGATTATGTTTTATTGTTGGTAAAGTCTACGCTGAAAGACCCAAAGCCCTTACAGGACAATTGAGCAACAATTATAGAAACATCTGTTGTGAACTGGGAAACATACCGTGATACTTTTCTGGGCAAGATAGAAATTCTTTCTTCTACAAGGACATTTTTATTATACAGTTCACAGAATCACAGAATCACCAGGGTTGGAAGGGACCTCTGGAGATCATCTAGTCCAACCCCCCTGCCAGAGCAGGGTCACCTAAAGCGTGTTGCACAGGGTGGCGTCCAGGTGGGTTTGGAATGTCTCCAGAGTTCAAATAGGCCAGGGGAAATGTTTTTAGTTATGAAATGAACCCAACAGGAAAAAAAAAATATTGTTTCCCATAGAAAAAGGAGTGGCTGAAAAAATGATCCAAAATGCCAAAGAAGGCTTTCCCCCTCCCCCCTCCAGAAGACCAGGAAAATATTATTTTTGGAGATACCGTGACACAAAAGACATATTTTAACACTTTTACTTTAGTGATACTGATTATAATTATTTCACTGCAAATTTTGCAGGAAACTCTAAAGAAAGGTTTTATATTTGCATAAAAGCTTGTTTTCTAAACTGCTTTACAAGCCTAGATTAGATGAGTATGTTGATTTTAAACTCTGCAAATACAGGGCCAGCTTCACTATGAGAGAGAAGTTGTCGCAATTTGGTTCAATTGCTTTGCTCACCTGAAATCTAAGTTCAGTGACTCAAATTGCCACAGCAGAAACAACTCAATTAATGTCTCTATACTTCAGATTGATGAAAATGTCAAATTTCTTTGTTCCAATTGGCCAAAACTGAGTATTGTCCTCAAGTTCTCCTGGTTTGATAAAATAAGATTTTACTGGTATTGTTATCACAGTCAACTGTAATGTTTTGAACAGTGTCGTTATTGAAATGTTGCTTTGTCAAGGCAACATGAAAATTATTGGCTGAAGAGGTAAGTACTCATTTGCACTGAGAAAAAACAGCTTGGGGTGAGACTCACTGGCTATTAACTTATGCAACTAAAAATTAGACGTTCGAGTGACTTTAGGTTGATAGCTCTTCAACATCTAATATGTAGATGTCTAAAGTTAGCTGAGACAAATCTGTGATGACCAAAGCATATGCAAGCAAATAAGACTTAGATATGGCATGAATGAAAGTAGAACATAAAAGCCAACTTTTTGCACAAAGTGTATCTGGTGATCTTGTAACAAGTAAGGGAGAAGAGCTTGGTACATAAAGGGCACAGGACAGTAATTCTTTGATGAACATTAAAATGTAATTCTGCCAAAGCTCAACAGGATGCATTCCACATCCTTTACTTCTCCTACCATTTACTAGAAATTCAATTTTTCACATGAAATTATTACATACTGAGAAAATTATCTTAATTCGGAGAAGCATCCACGGTGTAGCCTTTTCCAACCTGCTCTATAAATGTAGTCCTTCAACTGCTTAAAAACCAGCATCACCCTTCTTAAAAAAATAATAAAAAAAAGCTAACAGCAGAGATAAAATACTGTGAAATGGCCCCTACGACACAATTGGAACAGATTGGGATGTGCAAAACGCTTACTCCACTGGGAGCCATCCTGGCTGATGAGGTTCAAAATTGGCTTGATGTGTGGGCTAAAGAGAAGAGGTGCCTCTGGAAAGAGCAGCTCTCCAGGCTTAACTGCCTCTGCAGTTCTTCCCCCAAGACGTCTCAGCCTGCCCTCTCCATCCTGTCCTCTAATGGTCCTCCCTGGTTTCCTTTTTATCCAAAAGAGGGATAGATAAGAAGCCTTAACTCTTTCCCAACTAAATCAGCATCTGGGGATGATGGGCCCTTTGGGCAAATNCAAAGCTCAACAGGATGCATTCCACATCCTTTACTTCTCCTACCATTTACTAGAAATTCAATTTTTCACATGAAATTATTACATACTGAGAAAATTATCTTAATTCGGAGAAGCATCCACGGTGTAGCCTTTTCCAACCTGCTCTATAAATGTAGTCCTTCAACTGCTTAAAAACCAGCATCACCCTTCTTAAAAAAATAATAAAAAAAAGCTAACAGCAGAGATAAAATACTGTGAAATGGCCCCTACGACACAATTGGAACAGATTGGGATGTGCAAAACGCTTACTCCACTGGGAGCCATCCTGGCTGATGAGGTTCAAAATTGGCTTGATGTGTGGGCTAAAGAGAAGAGGTGCCTCTGGAAAGAGCAGCTCTCCAGGCTTAACTGCCTCTGCAGTTCTTCCCCCAAGACGTCTCAGCCTGCCCTCTCCATCCTGTCCTCTAATGGTCCTCCCTGGTTTCCTTTTTATCCAAAAGAGGGATAGATAAGAAGCCTTAACTCTTTCCCAACTAAATCAGCATCTGGGGATGATGGGCCCTTTGGGCAAATTTTGTCACCTGCTATGAGTTGGCTATGAAGGACCTCCTGCTAGATTTTTAAGCTCTGCCTTCCCCATGTATTTCCCGCCAAGGGACGATTGTGTGGATGATGATTGTGATGATAATTATAATAATTTGTTTTTTCTGATGGCAATGAAATATTAGGCTGAAGCCAATAAATATTTCTACATGGGGTGTTGATTTAATGCGAAAAGAGAGGTTGAGCAGGTCTGGAGTGTGTTTATGGAATCACGGAATCATAGAATTGTTTAGGTTGGAAAAGACCTTAAGATCATCATGTCCAACCATTAACCTAACACTGCCAAGTCCACCACTAAACCATGTCCCTCAGCACCACATCTACCCATCTTTTAAATATCCCCAGGGATGCCAACTCAACCACTTCCCTGGGCAGCCTGTTCCAATGCTTGATAACCCTTTCGGTGAAGAAATTTTTCTGAATATCCATCCTAAACCTCCCCTGGCACAACTTGAGGCCGTTTCCTCTTGTCCTATCGCTTGTTACTTGGGAGAAGAGACCCCCACCTCTCTACAACCTCCTTTCAGGTAGTTGTAGAGAGTGGTAAGGTTACGATGGTGGTTGGGCTTCCGTCATTACAAATGAATATGCTGCCTTACAGGAAGATGTCCTTTGACTCTGCTGAATGCAACGAGACTCTCTTCTGCTTTCATTTGCTGACTTCTGGAATGTGCCTGTGATCTCCAAATACATCAGCCATGCCTCTCTGTTCTCCATGGGGGAATAAAATAATGAGAGTTTGTTCTGCTTATGAGTAAGTGTCTCCAACTTACCTCATGAGTACTGCGTTCAGTTCTGGGC
>VZSF01001707.1:0-58589 GCA_013398295.1 Chionis minor
TTCTTCCTTTCTTCTTTTCTTTCCAGTCCTCCTGTTGTTCTGTGAGGTTTTTATGTCACTCATATGCCAGTCCCTGGAGCACGCAGAATGTTCTGTTACTCCACATAAGGACTGCTCTCATTCATTTAAGGAATCACTTTCTGGACACCATGACAGCCTTTTCTTGCTTTATTTGAACTCTTGAGTTTAATAGCTGGATGTAAAGCTCCATTCCACTTTTCCTGTCTTTCAGAGTGTAGGATATTTCCTTGTATTTTGTTGATTGCTGTAAATCTTTTTCTTACTCTCTCTGTTTCTGTTCTAGGCCACTTTAATCCCTGATTTCTTCCTTTGCCGATTTAATACCAGTACTCACATTCATTTTCTTTCAGCTTTCTCTAAGGTTTTTCTCTGCTTCTTTCTAATATACTACTACTTGGCACACACACATCAGCTTTCCAGCTGTCAGCTTCTTCCATTTTAATGGCTGTTTATGGACCTTCATGCTGTAATATCTAGAAACAATCTGGTCTTAATAAGAGTCTAAATATTCTAGATTCAGAGTACTGTCTGTAAGTCTGTAACAAGTTCATCTCTCCAATTCATTGTCTGTTACTGTTCTGAGCATAGACCGGTCACAAGGTACTTCTCTTTTACTAGAAACTCAATGATTCTCAAACATAATTTACGGAAAGCTTTCCCCTTCCACTGCAGCCGTGTCCACTAATCCATCTAGTATTTCCGTTCCTACCAATGATTCTTGTCCTGATTGTGCAGTTTACTTTCTCTTGTGGCTTGTAAAAAATGTTTCTTTGTTGTTGTTTTTTTTAACAATACAGGGACCTTCACACTCAGGAATATAAAGATATGAAGGTGCATACTATTTTCTTTGGCTTCATAGGTGACCCTCATGCCAGAAAGCTATTTGTCTCCAAGAGACAGGCTGAAGAACTTTGTCTGATGAAGATGCCTTAGATCATGTAGCTCCGGTTTTGTCCTACAGAATATTAATGCTTTCTGCAGTAGAAACCAAGCTGTTGGAAATTAAATATTGCAGAATGTGCTGTCACCCATGGAATGCTAGTTATTACAATTTTATTACTTCACTAAATCTCTGTTCTTATCTATTGGACATGTCTTCCTGCTAAGTCTGAACGGTGTCATAAGACAACCCTTTACTTGTGTTAGAAACTATATGCACAAAGAAGAAAAATCAAATGTCTTTTTTCAGCTGTAGCCTATAGATCCTTTCTGATCATGTTTTCCAGGTAAGTCATACCTTACAGAATACACAGAACATAATCTGCAAGAGACTTGGTATTTCTACATTTATACCGATTACTTTGTAGTGCTATGAACACAAATGTAACAGAACACTTTTCTTAGTGTCCTACTTCCAGTTTGAAGGAAATTTTGGGGTACCAGAAATTATATTCATGAACAGGTACCTACAGTTATTTGTATAAAGAAATCTTTGTTCATGTTTAAAGGATTCTATGTAGATAATAGAATAAAATCAATAATAAAATTATAATAATTTACACTATTTTGAACAGAGGAAGTTACTATTGATTTGTTCACTCCCAGCTAAATTAATATATATACATATATATCCTGAAACAGGAAATTAGATTTGTTTGTTCTTGGACTGCATACTTTGATATACAGTCATCAAAGGTTTTTATATCCTTTTTTGGCTGCCAGAAGGCCAATCAAGTGGCAATAACTCTAGCTGTAACTATTCAGTGACAGAACAAGCTTACTACCTCCCCAGCTTTTGAAGATCTGTTTCATTGTACAAATAATTTAAACTTCTTTTTTGACCTAGTTAAATATTATGTAGAAGGAAAGACTAGCAGCTGTTCTCTGTATGTTTCTTTTTTTCTCCTCTTTTTCCCCCTCCTGATTTGACCCTTACAGGGTTTCTTAAGTATTTTGGAGGTTAATAGACTGATCCAACTGTTTATATTCATAGTAATCCATGGCTATTATAACCCACACAATATAAAATGAAAAAAGATGCTAGAAATATCTCCAGTATGAAAGTTAATCCCAAAAGAAAACAGATGCTGGTTAAATATCTTCTGGTAAATTATTTTTAAAGAGCTTAGACAGTGAAAATGTGTGCACCAGAATCTTTTAACTCCTGCAGGCAAAACTTACACTGCAATAATTCAATCCATGCCACCCAATGATGTCCATTTTTAAACCAAGTTTGAAGCACGCAGTTTGATTATTCTGCTTCTTTAAAACACTCAGCAGAGGTGGAGAATGATACATTGTTTTTAATGGCAATCTAATAACAGGCAGCCCCACATACTGTGATTGCCATTAAAAGACCAACATTTACACTGAGCAGGACATATTTTGGAAACTAGGATGTGTTAGGTAAGCATGGGTTCTGCTGGGTAACTAATCAGCATGACTGTTATTTTCAGCAGTAAAAAACAACAGAAAAATATAAATCATTCAGGAAGAAGATTAAAAAAGGTTATATATATAGTCTTTGATCTAAATAGACTGACAATCAGGCTTCAAGATCTGTACAGACTTGAGAGTAGAACATAGTTCATGAAAGTTCATATTTATGTATTGTCGTCTGTTGGATCGCATTTTCACTGATCTAAAGACTACTCTCCTTTTAGATCTGCTACAAGCCTTCACAAGACTTGATAACTTGACAAGTCACTTTTGTAGCACCACAAAAGAAATGACTTGTATTAAACAGCCCAATTTAACAGGTGACAAAGCAGTAAAGCAGACTTAGGTTGATGGGGAAAAACCACAAACAAATCCAAATACGTGTACAAAGAAATCTGCAAAGAGAAGGCAAGTAATTCTTGTTGCTGAGAGTCCTCCCACCAAATTTTAGCCACAAGAAAGTTTGGTATATAGAATTAGCTGGTTGTCTGGGCTACTTCTCTAGAAATTGGGATAACACCAGCACTTCTGGTAAATATATAATTCCAACTAGCTCAGAAGCTTCTCCTAGACAAGCCTGGTGAAATGTAACTTTAAATCTAGAGTTTATAGCTCACCTATAAAGCAGAATATTTGTCATGTTTAATCAGTTTCTACAATTCTTCAAATGAAAAAGAATAACTTCATAAAAATTGGTCTGATAAATACTGATGATATTGATTAAGTATACCGAATCAGTTATTTATTTCTACTGTCATTTCCTATTGTTGCAGTTTTTTTCACATTCTTTAAAAATTTTTTCCATATCTCAGGATGTTGATAGTGATTAGATATCACCAGACGAGAAGACCTATTCAGGAGTGAAGATATTATCCTATCTAGCAATTATTAATTATTTAGATTATATATATCTTTGAGATAGGCTGGTAGCTGAAAGCACTAGCACTCTCCTGCAACAGTACCCAAATTATGCTTCAAGCATTTCCCTTACAGATACAGAAAAAAATCAGTCGTCCGACAATCTATTCTGAAGTACAATCCATTCTGAAGTGCTCAACGTAAAACAAACGAAAACCTTTAAAAGATGTTAAATATCTCTAAATACACTTAGTTCTTGCTAGTTGTCAACATTACTGTTGATGGATAGTATATTGGGATTTCTTACTGAAAATAAAATGCCTTGTTCGATATTCATGTTCAAAAAAAACCCCAAACTTTGAAAACTTTGAGATGATCTTTCTTTTTTCGAGGCTGGAATTAAAGGCTTTTAGTGGAAGACAAGTTGATGTAATAATAAAAGAGGTAACAGCTGACCTCTATGTTAAAGTATAAATAATTAAACCATATTATTGTGATTAATATTGCCAACCAATGTATCCCAGTCACCGAACAGGAATAGCTCTTTCTGGTAGGTACGATATCATCAGATTGCAATGGGCTGAAATGACCTCTGAAGGTATCTACTGGTTTCTTTAACCAGTGAAGCCTGTAAACTCCTGACCGTAGCACGTCAGGTTTGTGACATGAGTCTAGGATTTAATCTTAGTTAAGATTGTAAATTAATCCACATTATCAGTTGCCCTTTCCATTAAAGAAGGAACACACCTATACACAACAGTCAACAAAAGGTCAAAATCTACCCCAGAAGTTTTTCTCTAGCCCAGATAATTTCTTTTGGCCCATTTTGTGTGCTCTGTCATAATTCTGAACCTTAACCTGAACATGAAAATGTGAGAAGCTTTAAGCAAAAGCATATTGCAAACAAAATCAAAATCCACATTAAATTGTGAGATTATGAGGAAGAAGTGTAACTGATATTTTTAGTAAAACTTGTTAATGGCATTTGTAGAAATTTAAATAATCTAGCAAACAAAACTAGAGATAAAGAATCCTGTTATGACAACCATGAATTCTTGTTGACCACAGCACACGCTGAAGAACCTCTTTTACCCCTTGTGGATACCATGAGCTCTATTTTGCAAACCAAATGCTCATATGTTACCCTCTACTATTTGATTAAGTATGTAGGTGATGATATTTGCTGTGATTAGAAAACGCCTTACTGTCCCTTCCATGCTGTGTCATGGAGGATAAGAAATGAACAAATACAAGACAACAGTGGCCAATAAAAATGGAGGAAGAAAAGCAAGAAAATCAGGCATGTTATTCTTGATTTTTAGAATCACAGAATCATAGAACAGACCAGGTTGGAAGGGACCTCGAAACATCATCTGGTCCAGCCTTTCACAGGAAAGGAAGCCTAGGTGAGGTCATCTAGCACTCTGTCCTGTATCTTGAAAACTTCCATTGATGTACACTCTACCATGTCCCTGGGAAGTTGTTCCAGTGATTGATTTTTTTCACTGTAAAAAATATCTTTCTTCTGTTGATGTACACTCTACCATGTCCCTGGGAAGTTGTTCCAGTGATTGATTTTTTTCACTGTAAAAAATATCTTTCTTCTGTTGTGATGAAATCCTTACCAGTACAACTTGTACGCATTTCCCCTTATTTTCTTCATGTGGCTCTTCAGGGAGAGAAAGGAGAGTTTCTGTCCTCTTCATAGCCACCCTTTAGGTACTGTAATGCTGTGATGAGGCCCCACCTTGAGCTTTCTCTTCTCCAGGGACAAGAGACCTAACTTCTTCAGTCTTTCCTTATAGGGTGGGTTCTCCAGCCCTTTAATGGTCCTCATGGCACTCCTTTGGACCCCCTCCAGTCAGTTTGCATCTTCTTTAAATTGTTGGGACCAGAACTGGACATGGTACTTGAGGTGGGGTCTGACAAGCTGAGTAGAATGGGATGATCACATATCTGCCTGCTAGTAATGCCCCTGTGGATGTATCCCAAGACCTTTTACTTATTACTTATTTCTATTCCAGTTGCCAATTCAGTTTTAGTTATACCTAGTATTCCTCAAGAAACCTCTTTTTGCACACTTTGTAAAGGACTATGCCTGCCCTAAAGAGTTCACAACATAGAAAGATGAAACTAATGAAGAGTGGGAGAAAAAAAAATAAGGATGGTGTAACATCTCCAAATATGTATGACACATCAATAGAGAATTTGAAAATAGCATCCCAGTCCTATTGCAGTTGCCCAGACACTTCCTTTTCTAGAGACCTTGCAGGCAGAAGTGTTTATTCTTGTTCAGGATTGTTTCCAGGCGAACCAAAAGATTTTCTGAAACACCCAATTACTGACAAATGTGCTGCTTTATTTTCTCTGGTATCATTAGGTGGTATTGTATATGACTAGGTCATTACTGTGCATCTCTGGCTACATGAAAATAAAATAACGTGGTAGTAGGATGAGATATGTATACCTTACAATATTTGTAGAAGAGTGGACAAAATCTTCTTCAGACTACAACAGCAATGGCTGAAATTTATTTTCCTCAGCCTTGTCTAAATGACTGGAACATTTACAGCATATTGTCAGTTGTGGAAACTTCAGTTACCAGATTCTATGAATTGAAAACCTCTTTTTACTGCTTAAAAAAAAAAAAAAAAAGAAAAAAAAAGGTTTTCTACATATAAGCAATCTTTATTTACTATTCAAGGAATAGTGTGAAAAGGTAATTTTTAGATTTTATTAAAATCTCCTAAATATAAAGAAAGACTAAGTCTTCCACACGTGAACATGTTCATTCCTGTGTCAATGACTGGAATGGACTGTGATTATGCTGCATCAGTCCAACATTTCTGTCCGTTTTGAACCAACACCAAGCTGAGTGGTGTGGTTGACACACCTGAGGTATGGGATGCCATCCAGAGGGACCTGGACAAGCTCAATAAGTGGGCCATGTGAATCTCATGAACCTCAAAAAGGCCAAGTACAAGGTCTTGAACCTGGGTTAGGGTAACCCCCGGTATCAATACAGGCTGGGGGATGAAGGGATTGAAGGCAGCCCTGTTGAGAAGGACTTGGGAGTACTGGTGGATGAAAAGCTGGACATAAGCCAGCAATGTGCACTTGCAGGCCAGAGGCCAGCTGTAGATAAGTTTCTAGGTAGACCATATTGTGGCCTTTCAGTGCTTAAAGGGGGCCTACAGGAAAGATGGGGACAAACTTTTTATCAGGGCCTATTGTCATAGGACAAGGGGAAATGGTTTTAAACTAAAAGAGGGTAGATTTGGACTAGATCTAAAGAAGAAATTTTTTATGATGAGGTTGATGAGACACTGGAACAGGTTTCCCAGAGAGGTGGTAGATGCACCATCCTTGGAAACATTCAAGGTCAGGTTGAGTGAGGCTCTGAGCAACCTGATCTAGTTGAAGATGTCCCTGCTCATTGCAGGACGGTTGGACTAGGTGACCTTTAAAGGTCCCTTCCAACCCAAACTATTCTGTGATTCTATGGTTCTATGATTCTATGATTCTATGATTCTACTATTCCTGCTACAAATGTAGTATTCTTGATCCCACTAGGACACGGTAAGAGACTACTCTGAGATATCCAAAGCATTTGATAATTTAACAAGTTATTCATGATTTTTTACATTATGTGCAACAAGCAGTAACTAGTTCTAATTAATGGATAGACATCATAATCTGTATTCACATACCTTATGTATTTTCACATACTTCACATATGAGGAAGGCGAGGCTGCATTACAACAGCAAAATTGTCTTAATGCAAATACATCATGGCCCTTTCTAACTTTTAAGATAATTGACTCACAGTAAGATGGCAATATTTGATTTAGTATAACTTGTTCCTAAGCAAAAGGTTCAAAGCTCCAAAACATACTTGTTTAAATTCACATCCTGAAGCCTTGCTGGTGCAACATTTTATGTTGATAAGTTATAAATAAAAATACTGGCAGAAAAATGGAAGGTAAAATTGTGTTTTCATAGGTAATCAGTGTTTTTAATTATCAACTGTGCTATGTATGTTGCGAGCTATATTATAGCAAAAAGTAACAGCTAAACTGAATAGTACACACTGAGAAGTGTTTGTACTGGGTTTTACCCAAAAAATTACCAAGATGGGCCTGTTTTAATGCACTGAATGCTTTTCACTAAGTTTTCCATGGTCCTTTTACTGCCTGTTTCTCTCAAACTCCGCAAAATAAGAGAAGTCTGAATAATAATCATAAATTCTTAGTCAAAAATTGATGAAACAGGATTTAGGTAGGCTTTAAGATTGCATTTAAGTCTGCATCTAATGGATGGGTAGCCATAAGAACTGTTCTAGCATCCAGTGTCTTCTATAGTATTGATAACTTATTCTTACAATTAATTGTTAGTCTAGATTTTAAGGCTACAGACTTCAAAAAGCTGGATTGCCTGAGGACTGAGAAAAAACTCTTTGATTTGTAAATGAATGTTCATATCTTGAAAAGACTCAAATGCATTTATCCAGGTAATTAAAGAGGGAATTCAGACTGGATTTAACTCTGCTGACTTAGAGTTAATGATTCACATTTTTGTTTCAAATGACTTTAAATGCAAATATCAACTCTTTGATGGGATATTGCAATTGTTAACTTTTGTCCTTTGAATGATGTCATTCACTCAGTAACCTGAGTCATCAAGTGTGTAATGAGGTCAATTGGCTTGACTAAGAAAATTAAAAGAACCCAATAAAGACAATATTTTTAATTGAAGTAAAAAAAGAAGAGGAAAAAGAAAATGACCTTCAAAATTTTACTGGTGAAATTACCCACCTGACAACTATGGAACTGAAGATACAAGCATACCCTTCTTTCAGTATATTAATAATAAACTGCTTGCATCATGTCTTTTCTTTCTATGGCTTCATGTAGGCATAATACTCTTAATCATGAAGATGTACTTATACAGCAGCACAGCTTTGTATGGTGCTTCACTGTGATAAAAATAAAAAGCATCTTTCAGCTTTCTCTTTTTTTTTCCCCTCAAATATAGCCTAGAAAATAAAACATATCACTTAATAGCTTTGCCTCTGTAGGTGGCTAGTACTCTGAGATCTTTCTCTTTGTTATGCATTACTATAAAAATAAACATTATTTAGTGGTGGTAACAGTAGAGGAAATGTTAGTGAATATAAAGTCAAGAGTTGATAAAAAAGAAGATAACAAAAGTTGTACTATACCAATAAGTCACTCCATTCTGAAAAGGTTCTACTCAATACTTCTGATAATACTTCCTTATTAATACAATGCATTTCATATCTCATTTGTTTTATTTTTACTGCATTCCTCTGTATTAAAATCTGACCTGCACATTTTGTCAACTTGTTCTATGGAAGTTAAATCCACAATTTTTTTAAGGCCACAGGACAACAGTACCATTTTTTGGCTTTTGCTTTTCATTCTCAAAGCACTGACTTTTTGTAAGTTGTCATGAACATTTTAGGTCAGTGTCACTAGAGTTGCTGCCTTGAAAATGTTATCTTATTCTTACTTTTTTTTTTAAACTTTTTCAAAAAGGCAGAAAGATTCTACTGAAATAAGATACAGAAGCATAACATTTGCCTTCCACAATATAGTTAAGTGCTTGGGTCAGAAAGCAAGATGGTTTGAACTCCTGATGAAAGAAAAATATGAAATGTTGCTGGTAGCATCAGTATCTGCAGAAGGTGGACAAATATCAAGGAATAATTTCTTTTTAAATCTTCATTATTAGAGTTAGGAAAAGGAATGTTCCTTCCATAAGAAAACAAAAGTAAACAAGATGAGCATAGCAAACTTACTACAGCAATATTGGAACTAAACAGCAGGAATAATGAGCAAAAAGAGAAGTAAAAGATTCCCTGAGGGACTAAATTAGAGCCAAACTGATGACATTTCATTTTCTGGCAGTTATTTGCATGTATCATTTTTATGAATTTCCAAGAGTAAGTGCTGGTGTAGTATGTGTATGAAATGAGAGTCTTCAGAAAAAAACTATATCCATATAGAACTGAAGAAATAAATGGGAATGTCCATGCTTTTGAAAGGATCTGTATCTTTAGAGCTTTGCTGACCACTGGTATCATTCTTCTACATTAAGCCAGCTTTCAAGCAGGCTGAGAAAAAGCTCTGAGTCACAGGATGGCAATGCGGAATGAAGTCATTTTGGTTCCAACAAACCTGGACCTGACTTCTTTCAGCAGATCCCTTTGTGGTTATGGTTAGGATTTCAGCATGACCCACCTCTTCTTGATTCTATCTGCTGAATGCTTCACTGTTTGGGATACAGCAGAAGAGAGGCGAGATGCTCTCACTGTATCATTGAGCATCTGGGAGAATAACAGAGGGATTTATCTTGCAGAAGTTCTTCAGGAGAGCGCTCTCCTTTGTAGATTTAAAGGTGATTTGTGTAGAAAAAGAAAGAAAGAAAAAAAGATGACATTTTTGTAACAATATTCATATGAAAATAACTCAGAAAGCCCAGAGGGAAGGAAATCTTAAGCTCCTCAAAGGATCAGGGGCTATTAAGTCATTGCCAGCCGCTTATCTAAGTAGTATAAGTATAAGGTAAAACACACCTTGTATTTCCATCTCAGCATTGGAAAAAGTACTTTGGAGAAAATAATATAGGTTAATATGTCAACAAAACATGACAGTCCATAAAAAAATTATATTTCATCTATTGTGTCTATCTAAATATGTCTATCTAAAAATGTATGGTCACTATGTTTCAAAACTCTGTTCACATGGAGGAAACTCAGAAGGCTGTTATTCAGTGTTAGATAACCTGGCCTCCTTTACTTACAAATTCTGATAGCTGAAGTTCTTGGTCTTCCTTTAAATTTAATATACGACCTTAGTTTCCTGGAGTTAGAATTATCAATGATTTTACCACTGTACAGATTTTCACTTTTAAATTGGTTACATTTATTTCTCCAGTCTTCATTGCACCATATGAACAACTTGTGGGTGTGATTCATCTCACTCATCTTTAAACATCTAAAAGTTAGAATATAAATTTCTGTTTTTTATTCAGACCATTATAATGAAAAGGATAAAATATCTAAAGCTATTAATCTCAAATATATTAGAAAATAATTTTAGAATAACCTTTATCTGGCTTGTATAGTTAGTCTTCGAGATCGGCTTAAACTTAGATGTACAATGATTAGATTCTGCCACTTTTTCTAGCACTTCCTTTAGTGTTTGAATATTTTTTCTGAGCAAACAACAATGGAAGAAGAAGCCCACTTTCTTTAAGACAGTGCTTTTGAGTCAGGAAGTATTAACAGATTAATGTTCTGAACTCTAAGAGAAATGAAGACTCAAGATATTTTTCCTTTACTAGCTTTTCTGGACAAGAACCACTCACAACTGCAATGAATCTCAGGTTTTGCAAGACTGGTCAATAATTCTACAGATGTTGGTACACACAAAGTTGAGACTTGGAAACAGAAAAAAAAAAGAAAGAAAGAAAAAAAGAACTGTTTTCTCAATTTCTATGAGAGAGAAATTATTTCACAAACAAACCTCTGAAAATTGTATTTCTAAAATTCTGAAATTTTTACATAAGACTCAGAAGTTTTTGTGAATTTTTTTCCTTCTATCACTTTTATATTAGTAATAAAACAATATTAATTATCTAATCTCATCTTATATCTAATATTATATTATCTAAAAATATCAAGCATCTTAATGGAAATCCTTTATTTATTTTATTTCACTGATGGAAATTAATTGTTTAATTACATTTGAGATTCTGATTAAATTATATAAATGTGTAGTCATCTTATAAACAATCATATATGTACTGACTTATTTAGTCAGTGAATAAAGTTATATGTAAAATATAGTCTGAATATTTATTGTCTTATAGAAAGGTCTGATAGGTTGTATTCTGGTTTCCTAAAAAATACATGATAACAAACTTGCTACTAGGCTTATTTACAACTACATTGCACAAACCACTAGAAATAGACTTTTGGAAGTAATCTAGAATTTTTTGAGATGGGTGAAATAATAACTGAAATCTACTTTTTCACTCATTTAAGATTCAATAGTGCATTATAGTGATTTCCCAAGTCAGGAAAATAATTCAACAACTACATCATAGACCCAGGACTTCATACTTTGTGTGCTTCTTTCTTGCCTTCCTTATCGTGACTGCTCAACTAGCTAATCAAACTTTGCATCAGGTTTTCCATCTGAAACATGGATTTAGTGCAAAGAAACATCCTTTTTAAAGACATTATTGAATATAAATCATTCATGTTTCCCATAAAATCAATAAGACTAATTTCCAAAAACAGATAGCTAAAAATTGAACAAGGGGAACTCAAAATAGACCACTCACCAATCCTTTTCTTTATCAAGATTTTACTGTATTTCTGTGGCTTACCTAACACAAATTACGATTATAGACAGGAGCACATAGAAAGAGTTCTCATTAAATGCCACTAAGTAGTGTTTTAGAAAAACTACTAGTTTTAGTAACCTTACTGAGGCCAAATGAAATGCAAAAAATGTTTGCAAATCCACATGATGTGTTAAGCAAGAGGATGCTACCACTCTGAGGCTTCTAATTTCTTTACTGCCGTGGCTTAAATTTTGACTGTTATCATGAGGAAAGAGTAGAAGTCATCCCATTAGACTCAAGAGTAGTAAATCCCACGATTTGAAATTAGGGTTTTAAATCTATAAGTTAATATATTACAAACTGCATGCTCACTAGAATCCCTGGAATAAGTCATTGGACATCTGTGTTGTATCCCAAAGATTAATTTCACTATCCACTATGATAAGTACAGTCGTCCTGTAAGGTTGCTACCACCAGCACCACCAAATCAGTGAAGTTTTGTCTTTAATTTTGAGTTATCTGGCTCTTATTGTTTTAAATTGAAAATTTCATATACTTTAACATGGGTATTTTCATCTTTCATTGTAAGTTTTCATTCTTGTAAGGATTATTTTCTTGTTTATCCCTTAGTATCACATGCAAAATACTAGTTGTGATTCATCGTCTATGAGCTTTCAGGATTTCACTCTGTGAGGTTGTTTTGCAAAGACGTGTTGGGAAATGACTTTTTTTTTGTCCCTTTTACCATGAGCATTTATGCTATTTTTTTAAATCCACCTTGAGTAAAAGTCACATTATATTTTTGTGCAAAGCAGTGACATCCTTTACCACATATGCACAACAATCCATGATAATTATAGAGTGTTTATTCTAAATGTAAGAATAACCAATGTGCTGGCACTTCTGTTAAAAAAGCAAATGATGTTTGAAGTTTATAAAAGGTAAAATCTCTTAAGAGGATTGGTTTTACTTCTTAAGGGTGTTATTTTTGTAAAGATTTCTGGCTACTTCTTGAAGAATTACCCCCATGAATTTTTATATCACTTCAAGAATAAGACACCATCTGCATTCCTTTAAAAGCAGCAACCTAAGACCCACTGACTGAGCTGAGCTGTTCAAAGTGAAGGGTGATTGTCTCAGAGTACACCAGATATGCTGACTAGTATAAAAACATGCTGCTTCAGATTTATGCTTTGCAATATGTACAGATATCAGACAAGACATTAAACAAAACCAATCAATTTTAAAATGTAGAACTAGAGCAGCAGGCTGCCTGTAAGTTGTATTTGTTTGCTTGCTTGTTTGTTTGTTTTTCTCTAAGAGGCATTGCAATGAAAAGTTGAATTAATGGCTGGGCACTTCTTTTTTTTTTCTTCTCCAGTCTCTGAAAACTCATTGTCAAAAGTTTTTGCACAGAGGAAGAGTAGTACCACCACTCTCCCCTGCAATGTTTACAAAGAGTTATTGGTTTGGCTGAGCCTGTTGCTCTCCATTAATCATACAGTGTTCGCCTAAGTGTCATCCAGGACCCCCATTAATTGACACGGTTAAGAGATGTCAGGTGCTGTACAAACACAGAACAGTCTCTTCTTAGGTCTTCAACCTCAGGCAAAAGGTCTGTGCAATCAAGGACTGAGTGGCACATAGGCCATCCTAGACTTTTTGGTGAATGTTTGGATGCCTATAGAAATCGTCAGTTGAATACCTTATAAGCTACACTGTGTAGTTGAAAGATTTTAGCCTAATTTGTTCAAAGAGAGAGGTCAAAATAACAATGTAAAATAGCTATAGGTAAGAAACTGCAGAAGCCATAATTTTTTTTGCCCTTGAGCATTAGTCTATCCACAGGGTAGAAATGATACTGAAGTTGGATTTTATTTTCCTGCAGATTAGTTCATGAAATCAGATGCAGCTGCTTGTCTGCCTGTATTAATGCTCTTCTGCATTAGCTTTTGTAGACTAACACAACAGCTTTGCCCTGTGACAGCACTCTGCTGTCACTGGTTTCATGTTCATGAGGTGCTTTCCACCTCACAGAGTTCTGCGTGTGGAACTTCTGCAAGCATCCTGCGTAGGAGGCTGGCAACCTACTAACATGCCAGAGAGCAGCAAGAACAAGTTGCTCTGCAAAGAAAGGAGAGCTGAGGGCCCAGGGTGACAGTAAGGCAGGCAGTCACCCCACCAACCATGGACACAGTCACACAGCACCTACATAAGAAAAGCAGGACATCTTTGGAGACTAAAACAGAGTCAAACAAAAGCCTGGTGACAGACAGACAAAACCAGTTGAGGTTTGAGGTCCAGCATCAGGAAAATAAGGTCAGCGTCAGCAGGTTATTGGGCACCCAACAATGTAGCTCAGGTAGGGGCAAGGGCCTGTGACTAAATGCAGCTCCTAAGCCGGTGGGCTGGGACTCCAGCCTTCTGGAGTCTAAGGCTTCTTAGAGCTGTTTGCTACAACCTTACTCATTTTCACAAAAGTCTGATCCAAGGTTACACATCTATCCCATTCCAGTGCTGCCCTTGAACACAGGCAGACAAATCCCTGGGTGAGGGAAGAGATTGCAGAGATGATTGGTACACCATGGGCCTTGGCGTAATACTTCTCAATATCTTGGATCTCCCACCTTCGGTCATTCTGTTCAGTTTATTAAACTACTGTTATCTACACATATTTATTTTACATAATGTTTATATCTCATTTCTTTTTGTTTATATGCTGTAGTCTACATTAATATTTTCTTTATTGCCATGCTTTGCAGTACTTGATTTTTGGGAAACAGGCTGAACCCGAATTTCTCTTGATTCAGAGCTCTCTGAAGATTAACAATAAGGAGTAAAGGCACCTAATGTAGGTCCCTGAAGTTAGATTCTTGCCATTAGTCAGTCAGTCAGTCCATTTTTGTACCAGTTCTTGTCACTGAAAATAATAATAAAAAAAAATGTCAGGAACATGAGTCCTACTTTAGAGCTGAAACAGAAAGTTGTGTGAAATCCTGCATTGTGACTGAAGATTTTCAAAGTAAAGAAATCTTTTTGTTGCAGTTCTATTGCCAGCAACTGTTGCTCTCCAGTTCTGTAACAATTTAGATCAAAAATACTGTTAGCCAAATCCAAGGCACAAATAGTGCTTTAACAGTCCAGTGGAAATATGGAGTCCACGTGCTGTTTTATAACTTCACTGAAACAGATTGAAAATCTTCAGTACGCCATACCTAGAACAGACGGTGATAGTGTGACAATCAAACTCCCTCATCAGAAAAGGAAGTGTAGATCGGCGCCACCTGATAAATAAATGTGTTACTTTCAATTCTATTACAACAGCAGTGAAAATGTGTCAGGTTAGCTTACCATTGATTCATTGCACGCCTAAGAGGAACACTGGCAGATTGCTTTAATTAACAGATGTACAAGGGCTGCTGATGTTTTCAAAGTGAAATTTCCTTGCCTCTTGTTGCATACTATCAGACTGTCATTCTCAGGTGGCAGGATGACAGGATATCAGAGGAACAGCTCTAGAAGCTTTTCATTCTCAACACTCTATCTAAATATCTGTGTTGACAATATGTCCTCATTCACAAGCACTTTTTATTCTGTAGTCTTGAGGAAAAAAAAGACAGAAACTTCCCATGAAAAAAGTCAACAGTTGCATCTTCTGACTTTCCAACAAAATGAAGTAGATTGATTCCCTATGATATTCTTTTGTTCAAACGTTTGTTTCATGTAAACAACAAACTGCTTAAATGGATGCATTACAAACCTTGCTATAGAATTGTTTCCTGATTTCCACTTACCGCACCTCGAAAAAAAAGGCATGATGTGATCCGATCTAACATAGGCATTCATCTTAAACTCAAATTGTCAGTGTCTAGTAAAGGACTCTTGCAGAGAAAGTTATCTCAGTTCCTTCAATGTTAATAGATACATCATTAGATGCCTTTCAAGCATTGACGAGAAAATCTAGTTCACTTAAGTGCTTAAATTAGGCAGATAGAATATCCTTCTGCAGGGCTTAAAAAGTGACCTTGGTGCTAGTGCTGAAACACCATGACCTTCTGTAGCTCATCTTTTTTCTGAATTTGGGAGGCTGGACTTAGATTTTAGGTTTGAGTTCGAATTATATTCAGAAGTTTAGATTAGCGATACTGATGTTGTGTCTGTCTGTGTGTGTGTGTACGTATTTGTGAGAAAGGGAGAAAGGAAGGGCTATCTCCCCAGCTCATAGACCACTTCAAATGATGAGGTAATAATACCTCCTTTAGGCCAGCTCTCATGAGATCATTGTTATTTTGAGGAAAAATCAGAAGCAGAGAGGACTGTAAGTTTGTGTTGCAAGCTGCAAGCGCACTGTTGAGGTTGAAAGCACATGTCCTCAGATGTGTGTAGACAGGGTGCTGTTCATGCAAAGCTATGCTCCAGACCATGTCATGCATGAGAAAAATGCCTTGGAGGAGATCCAGTGAGACTTTAAACAAATATCCTATTTTATGCTGCATGTTGGAACTGTTTACAATTTCAAGGCCTTCAAAAAGACCTGCGTGTTTCTCTGTCTGTCTCACCCAGCTCTCTATCTATCTATTGAAGGCTTGAAGTCTACAATCAAACGTGTCTGCTGATACAGGCACAGCCTACAGGGACAGTATACTGAGCAATCAATGAACGAGAGGGAAATCTCATCCACTGGTCATGATAATTTTGATATTGTTCGTTGAGTACTTGCCTTAAGGTAGCTGTACTTTGAGAGGTGATATGAATGGCCATAGACATATTCAACAACCAACAGCTTTATATTTTAATTTCTCTCTGTGGTGCTGTTGAAAAGCCTTAGCTGAAAATAATTTGTTATTGGGAAACTTCTCGGTGTAGAAAACAAATGCTCTATTTTGGTAAACAGCCGAGAATACTAGCAAAATTTTTTGTAGTGTCCCATGGGCTTTGAGCCATTCCAGTTATTCCACACAGGAAAGGTGATCTTGAAACTTAGAGGTAATTCTTGGCAGTTTGCCTGAACTCCATTAACACTTTCATAAGGAAAATGTCTGCAGCCAAAAAAAAGGTATGGAAACACTTCTGAGTGGAGACTCAGCATTAAAGAATTCAATGTCACACCAGTAAAAACAAATTCTGGAAGGCAATATCAGAAAAAAAATAATTCCATTAATTGTGAAAATCTGTCTCAGCTAAGTACCTTGCTAAGTACCTTTCAATATGAGTAGTTCAGTTTGTCATTCTTTAACTTACTATGACGCTAACTTAAAAACTAAAGTTGTTTTCAAAGACTTACTCCTTTCCAGTAACGTTTGAAACAGAAGAAAGGTTTTATTCCTTGTTAGAACGATGACAGAAGTGCTGACTGTAGGATTCAGCAGTAGTTTCCGAGTAAGTTTTGGATAGATTTCATTGACTTGAAATAGATAGAAAAAATGAATCTAATAATTTTGTAAAGTTTGGACTGTAACATATGCTGAATATCACCTCTGAAAGTGATTCAATGAATTCTTGATCTCACTAAATTATTTGTCTGCATTAACATAAGGAGGACTGAAATGCCAGTAGTTAAGTTTTTCTTCTGAAGAAGCAATTTTTTTTCCATCCCCAAAATCTTTTTTTTTAAGACACCCTTTTTCTTCTAATTAGTCTTAGTTCTCCTGATCACTTGTATAATGCCAACTAGTTAAAAAAAAAAAAAAAAAAACAAAAAAGAAAAAAAAAGAACCATTGAGAGGAGCAGTAGCACACTATGAAGCTTTTCTTATTGGGATAAATGCCATAAATAGGTTGATAAATATCACTAAATATAATTTTTATCTGTCTCTCTATAAATTGAAATTTAAAGATAGAATAATACAAATATTGTCATAAGGAGAAAATATTTACTTCTAAGTTTCATACCACAATTGCATGTATTTGACTTGCATTTTTATAACTTTTTCAAATGATAGACCTATGATTGATGGTACCATCGGATGCTACTGAAATATATGTATTCAATGGAAATAATGTATAACAGGAACATAACATGCATAGGCTTTCTCTCTAACTAATGAAAGACTTGTCATAACTGGAGTTTAAAAAACATGAAATCAAAGAAAATTTGTGGAAGCAACAGTAATTTCCATGAAAATTAAGCGTAATGCTGTATGCGTATAAACCTAAGTAATTCCTAAGAAAGCCAGACTCTTATACGTGAGAAATATTTTTCGGAGATATGAAGATGTATCGGAACATCATTTATCTGCTCTGATGATCCACAGTGAAGTATAAATGAGAAAATAAAACTATATTCAACTGAAAGATTTTTAGCTGAAAGTTGTCATGTACCATGTGTACCAGATCTAATTTTCCAAAGGTGGTATGGTTTCAGCAATTTTTTTTATCTTCGTGACACTAAAGTAAATACAGTCTGAGACACTCTGAAAGAGTGTCCTCTGAAAGACGACATCCAGAAATATTTTAAAAAGACAGAAAACTGGGGTTTCTTTCTACCTTGAATATCTTCACAAGTAACCACCAGGGAATTCTCACCATCAAATTAATCTGTGCTTTTCTATATTTTATATTTTAAAATCTTTTTTTCTTTAAATGATAGAATTCAATATTTTAGTTTATTTATGTGTTAGTTTATATTAGCCTATTCAGAGTAATAGAACAAGACATAGCTTGGGTAAACTGGCATATAGCTTAAAAATATGAGAAAAGCAAGAACTCTAGATGCACAGGTTTTTTTGTTGACGATAAAATTTTAAGAGAGAGGTTTTGTTTTAAGAAAGAATTCCACAGAGAAGCAGATAAGGAAAAGAAGGAAAAGAGGAAGAAAGATACAGAAAGAGGAAGCTGGAGGAGAGAAAATAAAAACCCATGAGATTCAACTTCACCTCAAGAGTGTAGTGCAGATAACGTTTCTCCACTTAGGATCCTAGACTCCATGTGATTTTTCTTAGGACCCCTAATATCCATGACTAGCGGTACATCTGGCTTCCTGGGTTTTCCTCAGCATTACATAAAGTTAAAATATACCTTGACTTATTTCTTGGCCTCATTTATTTGAAAAAAATAATCTGTGTTTTAATTTTATTAATTACTTTATAATACAAGATAAAAATTAATCTAATTTACAGTCAAAAGAAAGACAAATATATTGGGTTTCTGTTTATGAGTTTATCTTCTTATTTTCACTTGATCACACAGTTCAACTCCTTCATTAAGTCCAACCAGAGACAACACCGAAGTGCCCCACAGAGTAAAAGAGATCAATGACTGAAGCTTCCATACTGGGAGATAGCTGACCCCAAACACTTTCATTTGGTGTCATGCTGGAATCTTTATGATTTTTCTTTGCCTTTTCTTTTTTCTTCAGTCAATTACTGTCTTGGTTCTGAATTATTCATTCCTTTAGATTATGTGAACACGTGAAATGGGGCATCTCCCATTGTTATAGTATTAAAAAAGAATGCTTTGTTAGAAAGCACTTTTTAATTACCAAGAGTGAAGTGTCACAACTGTATATTCTTGTTAGTAAAAGACAAAATTTCTTGGTATTATTTCAGTAATGTTATGCCTGGCTTGTGTCTCATAAGTATCAGGTTTGGATTCATATAATTTGCTTTACTGGATGAAATCATAATTTATTTTAATGAGTAATCATCCCAGCAGTTGTCTCCTACTCAGATTTACATAGATTACATCATGTCCTAATTTAAATAATTCCCCTACTCCCCTTGTTTGTGTAGGAATTTGAAGCCTTCCGGATTCATTTTAAAACTTTTGTATGACTGCATTCCTACCTCCATTTGGAATCTTGTTTACTATTTTCTCATTCACTTTCAGTGACCACAGACTTTGTCCTAAACACAGTTTTGGGAGCTTTTCCTGTACAACTTTATTTTCTTTGTGTTTAAAGACATGGATTTTACAAAACAGCTTTGGCACGGTAACCCTGAGTCTTGAGGCTGATCCCTGTTGGAATCCACAGCCCCAAGTAAGTGGGGAGAAAAAAATGGAGCACATGCCAGTCACTGTGTAGTTATTATGCATGAAATTCTGGGAAGGCAATTGTGTCTTAAAACTGTCACTTTATAAATTTGAAGTATTTATCTCTGAATCCTTAAAAAGAGTTAGGGATTTACACCTTTTCTTTCAAGACCCGCTCAAATCTCTTCAAAGAATACTTCTGTTGGTGCCGCTCAATAGCAAGTAACCTATAATTGATGTGGGATCTCATTCCCGGATATTCTCCAGTTGATTTGAACAACTCTAGCATCACAGACCAGTGAACATACACTTTCATTTGCTTCTAAGATTTTCTGTGAAAACCTTGGATGGTCTAATTTTTTCCTCTGTAGAGAGAACACTGCAGAAGGGCATGGGGAAAATTTCAGTGTATCTTCTCCTGTCAGCTTAATTATGCTAGCAGTGAAGTACAGGAGTTAAGTATAGAGTAGCTTGAAGCTATTTTAGATATATGAGAAAATAAGCCATGTATCTAACCTATGATTGAAGGAATACAAGCTTTGCCTGTGTCCAATTTTAACATTCCTCATGATCCCAGCTACAGATCAGTAAAGTTTTGAGGCTACACAATGAAGCTTCTGCTTACTACTACTACTGTTATGTTCATTTCATCAAATTATTGCATTAGTATGTGACAAATGAATGTCTTAAGAAAGTGGAAAAAGTAAGTAGGTCTGAAAGAGTGAATGATCTCTTCAAAGCAAAAGTGGAAAGCACTTTGCAAACTTCTTAAAGGCACATGGAGACTTAAACCAAGTTGCGCCATTGTACTGATATCGGTAATGTAAGTATCTGACATACACATCCTAGTTGGCCACTACAAAATATGAACACCACTCTTATTCAACATTTTTTCCTGCTTTTCATAGAGATAATCTTCAGTAGCTTTTTAGTGCCATTGTGCCATTGAGCACAGGTGCATACAATTTACTTCGCTTTTGCAATGTCATAAAGACGTATGCGAGACAGTTATGAAATTATCTGAAAAAATGGCAATATTCATATAGGCAGGTCATAACATTAGTAAAAGAATGTTAAAAAACCCCAAAAGCTCTAGAAATCTGTATTCTGGCAGTATCACTGAGTCTTTAAAAATATTGACTGTTCTCGTGTAAAATCGATCATGACTTGAACTCTTCCACTGTCTTTCGTTTTCCCTCACCCTTGTTACTAAATACCCTGAAGAAACACAATGGATATTTTCATCAGAAGATATCAACTGTTCTCTGAAGGGATGAAAATAACCCTACCATCTTGTAAAAATGTTTTGTTTACTTGTGTGCAGAAAGTACTCTTATATTTTATTCATTAATAGTTTTAAATTACATGGAGATATCCAATTATGAATAGCAATAGACATAATGACATCCCTGGGCCTTTACAGAATGTCTACTAAGTCAACCTCCTTTTGTAAACAAAAAAAAAGAAAACAATTAGAGGAAATGATCCATTATTCCATAAAGTTCACAGGGGCAAAAAATTCAGCCCTTTCTGCATCCCTAAAATAAACAAATAAAAGTGAATTGGACACAAGGGAGGAACTTCATTACATTTCTTAATAATGGCATATTTGAGAGTCCATTAAGAGCAATACTCAAATAGTCTCCTCTGTCAAGATCTCATTTTAGAGAAAAGACAGAGGAATGAGAAAAGGATAAAGCTTTTGTAAGGATGGCATTTTCCTTTTTATTGTTATGACTTCCTTTTATTAATGTGTATTAATAATGTCCAGCAGGGCATTATCCATCAGTCCTTTTACTTAAAGAACCTTGACCACTCCTGAATACACTTTCATGCCCGTAATAGAGTGGGGTTGTACAAACACAGACGGTGATTCTGCAGGTACTTACAACAGTGCTTATTTTTGACTAAATGTAAAACTTTCTGCTTTCATTGCATGGGAGTGGGAGATGTGGATTCTGCTCCAAAATCCAGACTGAGATATACAGAGTGCCCAAAATGAGACAGAGGCTGAGGCAAGTGTCCCTATACAGCCCGTTCCTCAGCTGCTACTAACTCTGTAGGAGCTTACCTTTGGACTTCTTATCATCACACTGAACAGCTCTGTAACTCTCTCATGTGTAAGCCTCACCTAGATCCAGAAATTGTGTTTCTGTCACATACTTTTCACAAGAGATATTATCAAACAGGTCTTCTCTGTGAGATCAGGTGCCGCAGAAAAATTCAGTGTTGCTCTTTCTTTCAGAACATGGCCACAGTGAAAAGAGCGGTCAAATCTTCCACACGTTTCTCAGTAATTCAGTATTTTGGTACTCTAATACACATCTTGTGAGTGTGCACTGTGAGTATCAGAGTGGTCTGGGAGATGCTCTTGTTCCATCAAATTAAAGTTGTATCAGTGTGTCTCAAGATTTATTGAGCACGCTGAAGGTTAACATTAATTTGGAATGAGATATACCTGTGCTCCAGTCTGTGCTGATGGCTTGTACATTAAACCACCTTTCCCTTTTACTCTCACAGCAGCCATCAGTTCTTCTGTCTACGTCCCCATCATACTGCATTATGTTTGTGTACTGCACAAACTTTGACGTGTGTGTTTTGTACCACATACACTTTTAAAATTTAACTGCTTGAAATACTTTTCATTGCTCAGATGCTGGCGTGGACCAGATGTTTTTAAAATTCACGATGCTGGAGGGTGTTACAGGAATCAAATACCTTCCTTATTGTTGAAATTTTTGTATTCACCATTTCAGGGAAGACAAGGTGTGTCCAGCCCTGACTTTTGGCTATGATTTCTCCTTACCTTATTTATTCTAACAACTTACTGTATGCATTTTACATTATTTTTAAATTACCAGGAAGTATGAGCAAACAGCATTTAAACTACCAACACTGATTGTTTTCATGTAATGAAAAAAACCTTACTAGCATTCCTCTGGGTGATGTAATTTGTAAGGTCTTGAGACTATATTTGGTAACATTCTATGGGGACAAATTACTATGCAGATTTACAGAACTTTGCTCATAGACAGACATTCAAACATTCCTCCCAGGAGTCATAACTTATTTCATTCAAGACCATAAAAAGGTGACAAAGTTGGGTCAAACTTACTGTAGGTTTGCTCAGAATCCTCAGGAGAAACTAAAGAAATAATGGTTTCTATAGCAACCAAATGCACCAACATTATGTTTATTAATTACACATAGGAACAGCAGAAATTGCAGGAAACAAAATGTTGATGATGAGTCAATACTTCACACTGGGACCAAGAAGGTATTATTTAGAATGAAAATTGTGAGTTACTTTGGTCTCTCTTAGTCAGTATGAAACAACAGCAGTAAAGCAGAAGCAGCTAATCAGGTATCTGTTGTCCACAGGCACAATTTTATGTCAAAGCTGGAGGATTAGATACAATTACTCTAACATGTGAATACTCTCCTGCTGGTTCTTTTAAGATTTTTTTTCTTAATGGAATTCCTTTTAGGTAGATATCATCATAATAGTTAGGTCCATGGACATGCCTTCCCTGGTATAGTAATCACTGTCCATGGGGTCAGGGCAGGATTTGGTACTGTAGGACTCAGTCTTGACCTCTGGTTTGTCTGTTTTTTAATGCGGATTATTGGCCATGAGACCTCTGAAGAAGTGATACCACTTTGAAATGAACAGTAACATCCAATACCTGGCCTCACAGGCCTATTCACACTCTAGCCTTTTGTCAGTGATATTAGATCCTTACTGAAAAATATCACACGTTACTTTCTCTTATCTGTTACTTCTATAATTCTGTCTCTATAACAGAACAAGCAATCAATTTTTCTGGTAACATCAATTCTTTGTATACCTGATATACTTACTACTTCTAAAATCATTATTCCCTCTTGCAAGCCTTTTCCCATCCATCTTCTTCTTTTCTACCCTTTTTTAATATTGTCTCTTAAATCATGAGAGCAAACTTTCAGGAAACGCTAGAGCTGCAGCTATTATGAAAGAGCAGTAGCATATTTGATTTTCTTTGCTTCTTTTTAACTTTCTAGGAGATTGGGATAAAGAAAATGTTTGGAACTTTAAAGGTCTTAATGATGGATTTCAGCACAACCAAAGAGAATGACTGGAATTAAGCGGCAGCTGACACTAGAGGTAATAATTGCAGGAAAGAAACCCAGACTTCAGTGTGCCTGTAAGCTGAATGACCTGTTGCTGCTAGTAGTGGTTTTCCCAAGGAAGAAAGATGCGGTACAGTGGTGTGAATACTAATGGGAGTAGGAGTTGTGCCAAAGTGATTTCTGTGCTAGGCTTCTCTTCTGTCCTCCTGATTTGGAGCTGCTCTGCTTGCCAGCCTGCAAGAAGCATCAGCACTTGACACCATTTCTCAGTGCTGCAGGTTGTGGCAGGGTGGTCCCCTACCCTTTCCCAGTTCCACCCTTGGCAATTGCCTTCACCAGGAATCTTACCAACAAGGCTGCCTGCAACCATTTGCAGGGGAACTTTGGGGCTGGCAGGGGAGTGTTTGCAGCTCATTTGCAGGCAGACATAACCTCATGCTGACTGCACTCCAAGCCCACCTTCCAAATGACAGCAAACCTGTAGCCACAGTCAGCAACATGCCAAACCCAAGGTAATATGCCCTGCTTGGAGGGCCTTATATCATGCCAGCTTGGTGATTTGGGTGATGGAGCACAAGCAAAAAGAGCCTGAGTTCTTGCACAAGGCTGTTTAGAGGTACATCCTTGAGTCCAGGTACCAGTAAAGGGGCCAGAATGGACGTGAAAATTTTTCTTGGTACACCTCCAGGTTTTGTACTGTTTCTGTTGCTAGCTAAATTGTCACACAACTAGAACCCATCGCGTTTGCTACAGCTGTGTGGGCGTTCAGAGTTGAAGAAAAAGCTCTGAAAGAGCCTCACAGCATTGTTGCCAGCTTTTGAGGAAAGCCAATAAAAACAACAGCTGGAGCTGGCAAACAAAGAAAATCTAAAATCCAGTGTGAAATAACACTGGAAACAAAATGTAAAAGTATTTTTTTCTTTCTTTTTTTTTTCAAAGACTGTTTGCAGCACATTTCTGATTGATAAAGTCTTCAGCATTACAGCATTTACAGTGTCACCTATTGGTAGAAGATGGCTTCCAGTCTGCACCAGTCAGTGCATTATCATATTGTTTCAGTTGGTGTGAATGAATTTCAAACAGGTTTCAGTTTAGCCATGCACACCATATTCAGCCTTGAATGATGATGCACCAGAATGCATAGAAATAAACGGGGAGATTGTATTTCCCTGTTGGAAACTCATACACTTGGGTACCTGACCTGATCAGCTCATAATTTTCATGTAGGAAACTTATCTATGCAGGAACTCTATGGAAACAAGATGAAAAAAAGCTGTCTCTTGTACTCACAGTCTGACTCTCAGACAACTGTGGATTGCTTGACTCAGAAAAATGTGTGTTAGTTGGCACAGAATGTCTTTAAAAAACTCTCACAGATGAGTAGAGAATAAATAATAAATGATAATACCATATAAATCAAAGATCTTTAGATCTCAAAATGCTTTATGTATCTATCCTCATGACACTGGTAAAAAGAGAGGTGGAGTAATTTACCTTGTATCTCACAGTGGATCATTAGCAAAGCCAGGAATAGCAGCAGGGTATCTTGAGACCAAATCCACTGCCCTAACCCCAGGACTCCTTGTGCCTTCCACCACTTGCAGCTGAGGAATGCCAGGGAGATAAAACACTGACAGTCCTAAGCTACAGTTAGTCAAATATAGCTGAGTGGTTTTGCATGTGCAATCTAGAGATTGTTTCATTTACTTTAAAGTGAATTTGAGAAAAAAACGCAAGCTGCCACAGGTATTCAGAGCTGACTTATTAGGGTTTCATATGTTTTCAAAAAAAAGCATTTGCTCTTTAAAATTTCAAACAAATCAAACCAGTTGGAGAAGTTTGTGTATTTGTGCATGTGACCTAATGACAAATATGACTTTACGTGACAAGATCTAACAGGCAGGCACTGTTAAATTTAGCAGTCATTGCTGTTTCTATCAGTCTCTTGGTTTTTTACTAGCTTAGAAGAGATTTGTTTTAAAAAAAATATTACCAGATAATAAAAATATATTTTCTCAGGCAGGCTACACTTACAGAGAAGGACAATGAAATTTGGTTTGCATGGCAGAACTAACCTTACTCAGTGGCTCCAAAGAAAATTATTCTGGTGTATATCGCATAAATGAATTGAAAAAATATACATAGGGCAGTGGAAAAATTCTGCAGATCTTCAGTACTGTTCACATAAGACTTATGTAGAAGTGCTAATAAAGCCATTGTCCCCATACAGCTTTATTAAAGCCACCCTAGAGATATAAAGAAGCAGACCATGAGTAGACCATGAGTAGATAACTAACTGTAATAGTAACGGGAAATGTCACTAAATGTCATTAAAGCCAGACACAACCTAAATGATGGCAGTATGTTTCGTATAATGGAAGGATATAATGAGAATATGGTATTTCCTTTAAGGACAGTAGGAGATTCAGACCAGTAAATTAATTCAGCAGTAATGGCCAGCTGAGCAGGAAAGTAACTGGTTGTACTGCCAAAAAACCTTCAGATTCATAGCAAACCTACAAACATAAAACCTTTAAAGGAAAAGAAAAGCAATCACCTTTATGAGGTGCAACAAGAGGTTGAAGCCTGAATTGCTAGAAAAGCACTCTCACAAAGCCCATTTCTTTCACAGTTTCACAATACATAGATAACTAAGGTTTCTAGCAAATAGAGTGAATTTTAATTTCTTCAAAAGAGCCACAGAAAACCGAGTAATTATAAAAATCCTATGGAAGGCTTCTATTTCAAGTGGAAAATCATGGAACATATTTCATTCCAGAAATCCATTTATCCCACTGAGTTTACTCTATCTAAACAGGAAAATCAAGACCAACAAGCAAGGTCTAGAACTAGCTGTACCACACCTTTAAAGTAAAAGCCTTATGTTTAAAGTGAAAGAGAAAGATTACTTTACCATTAGCAAATTTACAGTTTGATATGGGTTTTGGCTGGTTTGTTTTGTACCTTTAAAACTTGTGATAAAAGGGCATTGTTTTTGCATAAAGACAAGTGACAGAAACAATTACAGTAAAAAATAAACATAATGAAAACATAAAAAGTAATTTAGCAATGGGGAGGCTGTTTAATAGTTATGCTATTTGCTCCTAATCATCAAATGATAAATAAATAGACTTGCAAATGTCCTTAGAATAGCTTAGTATTTATCAGGGATAATAACCAAGAGAAAGCACTACAATTCACAATTACCCAGCTTAAATTTACTTTTCTGTGATCATGCAGATATTAGAAACAATGGAGGCTGTTTTCCCAAACTGTGGTCATGAAATGGTGGGCCAAATGTGTTCTTGGAGCAACTCTGTTGAAATCAGTGACACGACACCAGGAATGACTTTAGCGTCACATGTTCAGCGTTTGTAGGGACAGCAAAAGGATCCGGTGGGCTAATGCACAATACAGCAGGACTAAAGCCATTTAATCCATTCTTTCAGAAAGACAGAAATTGAAAACTGTGGGGAAATTGGAAACGTGTCAGTTTTCTGGTATGTGTTAGCTGCTAGTGATGAAATTTCTGATCTCCAGTGAATGTTAAAAAGCTGAAGTTAGACAATAAAATTAAAAGCATTAAGAAAAAACAAAATTAGCTTTTCAAAATCCTCATTTATTTGCATATTCTGTGCTGTACCACCATGGTGCAGCACACAGTTACAGTATATTCCTGCCCTCCCCCAGTGATTTTAATAAAAGTGGGAACAAGCACCATGTCAGCAGGTGAGACCACTTCTAAGAGAAAATCGGTGATTCTGCTCCAGCCCCTGAAAAGTGTTTGGCAACTGGGATTGTGAAGCTTTGATATTTTTTTACATAGAATGCTACTTCATCTCTTCACTCTGTCAAATAAGCCATAGCGATCCCACTTTTAATTAAATAATATATAGCAAGAAGGAAAAAGTAATGATTTTCAGGTATTTGGTCCTCCAATTTAGAATAAACCCCTTCTGAGCTGAGCAGAGCAATTGCTCTTCTTTTTAGTTGCAAAGGAAGGATGTTGAGGATAGATGGTTGATGTTCTGCAGAAGAGTTCTGCTGTAATGCTTTTCAGAGGAAGGCAGGGTGGCAAACAATACCCCAAATTCTTAACAGGAGATACTCAGCAGTAAATGTGCGGCCCTGGAGATTCAAGGAGCATCTCTTTTGTCATGTTGCCTAGGCAGGAGACTCTGGGGAATTATCGCCTTTCCAAAACATAAATTTCTTAGGGGATGAATGGAAGCTTAAAAGAATGCTTAAACTGGGGGACCTTGAACGTATGGTAACCAGAATATGGACATGGAAATCATAATATCTGTTTTTTACCATCATATTGTCACTTGCCTAGACTGTTGCACATACAGAAAAGTTTTGTCCTTGGTCAGATCCTACCTTGAGAGCCTATAATTGCAATGATACCAGAAAAACACAGTGGATTTATCCCAACAGCACTTATTCAGGGTTTCTGCAGCCTTTGCTGGAAGTGTTGTGGTAACCATTTTTTAGGGGTGGGATTGAAAAAGAATGGTTTCTTTGAACCAAGAAGAAACCAAGAATACAGCTTCATACAAAGAGTGGCATGGATAGCAGCGTTGCTGCAATACACAAGGAAATTTCATTCAATGAGACTTTCTCTGGAAGTCATACTAAATAATTACTGTTCATATATTCTTTGTTATCGCAAAGCTTTGGAAGTAACCTCCTGAAATGCAGTAATTCAGAGCCCTGTCCATCCACTGGACACAACAGTTATTGCTATCCTGACATAAAGAGTGAAAGAGGGGATTAGGCTTGTTATGGCTAATTTAGGTACCTTAAGACATGAAGGTATTACAGTTAAGCATTTGCTTTTGGGTGGCATGTCTAAAAACCTGGTAGAAGAAAATATGATCCTTAAATAGGATGCCTGAATTCCTCCGATCAGCAGGGAAGATAACTCCACAGGGTTATCCAACCCATAAAGTTAGGCATGGATTTTATTTGAGTGAATATAGAGTTGATAAACAGCAGGTACCCACAGACATCAAAGCTTTCCGATCCTGGTGACAAACACTGGCAGCTCTGAGAGATCTCAGCATGTTGACAGATATCCAGGCTGAAAACAGTGAAGCTCCAGATGAGGGACAGGCTGTCATCATCACAGATTAGGGTCCCTCTGGACATATTAAGCCAAATGAAATAAGGTGTCACGACATACTTCAGAACAGGCGAGAAGGCATCTAGTACATTTAGACACCTACAGGGTTAGATCGTGATGGGAAGTAAGCAGTTCAATCCCTGTCCAGAGCCTCGTGGAGTTTGAGGCGGCAGAGTCCCAGTGTAGGTAGGGTTAATCAGAGTGATCTGGATAGAAGCAACATTAGGCTTGTGAGTATGATCAAGATGGGTTATGAATCACCGCAAAGATTGAAAATGCCACCTTTCTACAGAGCATATTGTTTTCAGGAGCTCTAAAGTAGATATTTCAGAGCATATTTAGTATAGTACTTTAGATTAAAAGACAAGGACAAACAAAGCAACCCCTTTTTGTCACCTAAGACACATGTAGTTTTCTTTTTAAAATGAATGCTTGTCATTGCCCTTAGTGTTTTTTCTCTCTCTTAAGCTGCTGTATATAAAAATAATTTTTGAGATAGCTAGGTCTAATTATTCAGCTGCCTTTAAAAATACAGACCTCAGGTCACTACTGTTAAGTGTAAATGAAAAACAGCTTTGTAAATGACAGTCATCCCTTCTGTATTGTAGTGTCACTGACCCACGTCTGGTTATAGAGCACATTTCCCACGGTGGTTTGAAAGGTCAAGAACAGTTTTTTGCTCTACAAAAACAAGTCGCTTAGACAAGACTGAGTTTAGATACACAGATAACAAAAGCAGCCATTAGCATTTCCTTCCGACAAAGGGAAGGCTTTTCATCATTATGTTTACTTTCATGTTTGTCTTAGGTATACCAGTTGGTTAAAAAAGGTCAACATTTATCCAATCTTAGTACAGAAGGATATCAGAAATGACAGCACTTTGCTGCATTTAGCAAAAGAAATAGCTAGAATTTTTTAAAGATGCCATTAATAGTTTTACACAAATGTTGAACTTTTTAGCAGGGACTCTTGATAGACCTACAAGAACACATATGCATTTACACAGAACTTAAATTCATTTCATAACACAGTATTAGTCAGCTTAATTTGCTCTTCATTGATGAGTTCACCTATTTTTGTGTTCCTCCTATCATTATGACATAAACTACTGAGCACAATGGTCTAGAAGAGGTTTCCTTAGAAAGCCACTATTTAATATTATTGCAGTGTGATTACTTTTACATGAATCACTGCTATGTCTCTAACTTTTCTGCTTGCATTTCTGTTATAACCTTTTACAAATGACACTAAATTTAGAGATGGTTATTTGATATGCAGAAAGTCTATGTATTATATCTTTCATGGCATACATCTTTGAGAAGAAAATTATTTCCTTGCCAACCTACAGAATCTAAAACCATGGGTAAAAGTTTCTTCCTGTGGAACTAAAAGGCACTTTTCTTTTCGGAACTGAGAGGAGGCAGTATGTTAAATGATGTTTGCATACCATGACTGTATGAAAAACACCTCTATTGCTATCAGTTTTCAAGCCAGCAAATCACTCACGGGTTCAATGTGTTAGTAGTCACATGTAGTTCCCTACTTAAAAGCTTTGCTAATGGTACAGAGGAATCAAGTTGTGTCTATCACATCATTCCTATACATTTTAAGAGAGGCAATGCAGGCATTCGTCTGTACCAATACACTTCCCTTTTTTCTTCAAATGTCCACCCAACTGTCCCACAACTTAAGCGTGAATGGACTTCACTGTTATGTTTCAAGTCACATATGCCTAAGTACTCCACTGAATTGGATCCCTTCTTTGCTTGGGCAAGAATTAACAATGAGTTGGAGACTTAATTTGGATTATTTTTCAAAGTTTGGTAAGTTAAAAAAAACAACCCCCAAAAAAAACCCAGCCAGAGAAACCTAGCTTTTCTGTATGCTGAAGTACCAAATTTCAACTGTGCAATTTACACTGCAGATGGGTAGATCACTATGAGATCACTTACATTAATTTTCACCTTTGTTTTTGCTAAAGAATGTTCCTACTCTCTATAGTTATTTCTTCTCTAGTATCATTTGCAGGCTAGTCTGACACCTTAACATCAGTGAGGTTGTTTTCACTTTACAGTAACATCTGTAAAATCAGGATAAAACCCAAGGCAGACTTCTCTGCCTCCCCCACATGAATTAGTCAAAACAACTGTGATATGAAAAATGCCGTGTTGTTTTTCCCTTTTTTTCCTCTACAGCTGCATGTAGTTACAGCAAGTTGTTAGTGGACCTTAGGGATCTGAATGCTACATACCAGAGCTGGTTCATGGCAATTATTATGTTGAGTGATGAAACTGCCTTGTATCATTTCATTTGTGCATATGAACAGCAGGTGAATGTTATAGTTTATGATTTCCAATTATAAATCAAACAGACTGAATTCTCAGTTCTCTTAATAAGGGCTGTAAAAGCAGTGAAGTGTGAGGAGACTACTGTTTCTTGTGAAAAAGAGTTTGAGATTACAATTTACTGATGTGGGTTTTTTTCCCCACCTCCCTGTCATAGTCAGCTTTTAAGATCAAAACTGAAAAATAATTAGAGAAGGAACTGAATGGAAAGCAACTAAACCACCTAACTACTGAGACTGTATTTAGGAATATAAACCATAGGCAGGTCCTTCACTGGTACATTCAGTTGATTTAGTAATATGAGGTTCACTTTGTGAATAATTGGTTTTCTTTAGATGGACTTTCAAGCCAAAAGTGTGGAAGAATGTGGTAATGGTAATAAGACTCTCTTTCAGCTAACAATCCAGATTCTGGCATAGACTGAGTGCATGGAAAGCTTGACTTCAAATTTTTACTGCTGTCTGAAGAGATTTTAAAGCTCATCACTCTGGAAAGTGACATAGCCATCAGGCAAAAGGACATTGTTTTGTGTCATCACTCTGCAATTGTGCAAGTCATGAGCAGCCACTGGGACAGGGATTGGAGACCCAGAGGTCTGCCCTGTTGCATGGATGTCTTACTCACGGGACTGGTGAGTCAGTCTCCTCTTCTGGCTTAACTGCCGTCTCCAAAGGTGAGAGATTGAATATATTCTTGTCTTAAAGTCCTTCCATATCATTTAGCCTCAGAGCATCTTGTAGACTGACACTTACAAACTTCTTATAGAGAGTAGTTTAAAACCCTTTGGAAAGAGGAAGACATTAAATACAATTTCTATACTTGATCAGTTGCCTGCTGGATAAAAGCATTTCTATGGCAGAAAGTTTTTTGTTCTTTTTTTGGGTTTTTTTTTCAGTTCAGATTTGTATATGTTTGCCTTTTTCACCAGCCACAATATTTATAGTTTTGAGATTACTACATTTTTTATTAATATTTTTTTAAAAAAAGTCATTCTCCATTAATTATGAGGCTTATTAGACATCACTATCTATGTAGGAGTATGTAGTCCAAATGCCTATCCAAAAATCCTGAGCTCAAATATAGTGAGAGGGAACACACTAATTTAAGCTTTCTGTGAAAATGTCCTTTTCCTTTTAGACTGTATACAAAACATAAGATTCCAATAAAGGAGCCTAATTTTTATATCACAAACAGACAATAGGAATTCCTTTCTTTCTCTGTGCCCTTTGGGACACAGGAGAGGACAGAAGGTGTGGTAGTGGATTTGACTCCTATTTTAGGATCCTACTTGAAACGCATTTGTGAAGACTTGTGCAAGACTGAGTTTGCAATCTAGACTAACATGGATGGATAAGGGATAAGATTCTTTACAGACAAAATAGACAAACTTTGATGGTAACAGTAAGTGACAAGCAACATCAAAGGGACTGGATTTAGTTACTGATGTGAAATTTTCACATTCAGAACAAATTTTCTGAAATGGATATTCTGCTAGACATATTTGTAGTATTGTTTTGGGCTCCCCAGTGCAGGAAATACTGGACATAGTGAAGTGAGTCCCCCAGACACCACCAAGATTGTCAGGGGAGTGGAATACACAACACAGAAGATAAAGCCTCCTGATTTCGGTTAGCCTGGAGAAGAAAAGACTGAAGGTGGACTTAATGTTCTCTACAGTCACCTAAAGGAAGGCCATAGGGGAGATGAAGCATCTTGCAGATGCACAGAGAAAGGACAAAAAGCCATAGTCACAAGTTGCAAGAAAAGAAATTCTGATTAAATATTAAGAAAAAAAGATCACCATCAGGTGGTCAAACACAGGAACAGGTAGCACAGAGAGATTGTCCATTCATGGAGATACTTAAACCTCAATTCAGTAAAGCCCAACTATGGGATTTAAGTTGTCCTTGCTTTGAGTTTGGGGGCAGAGGAGTGGGAAGGCTGGGCTAGAGACCTCCAGAAGTGTTTTCTGACCTAAATCGCTCTGTCAGTTTATGATTCTATTCTACAAGTTCATGATTTATGTTTCTCCCATGTTTTGGATTTGGGGAATGATTGGGAAGGAGGAACTTATTCTAGTCATGTGTTAGTCTGAGCACATATGGTAATTTCCTCTAATGATAGAGTATCTTACTCTTCTTGTCCACTTAATTTTGTCTAGTAAGTGCTATAAGAATTGTCACTGAGTGGGTGCTAAGTCATTTCATATTACGTTCCTTATATGTATGCATCTCATACTAAGCTATTTTTAGAAGGTTTTTTAATCCTATTGACTGGGTATCAGCAAAGACCAGTTTGAATTTAGCTCTGTTGCCACTGACAAGAACGAGAAAAAAAAAGAACAATATTCAGCTCTTACTTTTACCTAGTTTTTCAGAGAGTTATAACATTCTGAGATGTACATTCACTGACTGCAAATGAGTCACATACTAATGAGGTCCCAAGGTAGATCTACCAACAGAGGCATACAGTAGTAGAATACTGTGCTTCATTATTTCTTGCACATATCTGTGGTTCATTATGCAGATTCAAAAAGGAGATATGCAGATTTTTGAAGGAAGTGACATAGGACTGATTGTCTTCCCCTTTGAGTAACCTTTTGTACATAGTACTAGATGTGCAGAACAGTTCAAAGGTCAAAACTGAGTGGGAAAAATCTCTTTAAAAGATGCAGTGCCACTCAAAAAAACCACCAAACCCAAACAACAAATCAAACCCAACATAAGAAGTATTTAATAAAATCCTGAAACTTGAAAGTCTTATCTGCTCACAGAATCTTTAACAGACTTGCTTAAAGCAGTGAAACTACAGATCATAAAATGCTTTTTTAAATAAGAGGTATTTAGTAACACTGCAAAGGTTCTGTCAAAGTTTTACAACTGCATAATTAATACCATCTGGTGTTTCAGAAAAGACTAATCTGATTTAGGATGAACTACGAAAATCACAGGTCAATCTCAAGAAAATATATTTCTAGGTTAGCAAAGCCACAAATATGACACTGAACTTTTCAGTGCACTTTGTGAAGGGTTATGAGTGTAATTATGTATTTGCTTATTTAAAAATTTCCTTGTACAACAGGATATCAGAAATTGTCCTAAAAATGACACTTTAAATATATTTTTAAGTCTAGTCATGTTCTTTTTTGATCCTTCTCCTTTTATTTGAATCAAGTTTAACTCAAGGAATATTTTTGTCTATCGGGTTTCCCTTTGTATAAGTCTAGAAACATGCATTATTATGCAGCATGAAGCTCCTCTTTTTTTAAGGAGTTATATGTTTACAGTGACTCCGCTGACTGTACTCTGCAGTGATTGTGCAGAGATTGTCTGATGGCTCTGCAACTATGATTCAATGATTCCAGTTTCAGATGCAATAACTTTTGCTACTCTGTTGCTTAAATTCATAATTAGACTTCAAAACTCATGCAATTTATTACCATAAGCCTGTGAATAACTGCCCCAATGAAACAGTGGGGAAAAATCTCAAGTGAATTAGGAAATGGACCTGTCTCATGCTCTGGTAATCCATCGCCAATAGCCAGCTCTGCCTTCGCTCTGCTGACACTAGTGGCTTTCAGCTGATCAGCACTTGGATGAGAGCAATCTGAATAAAGTTAAATACAACATGGGCACAAAATTTGGTCCTTTAGTTATATTACTAGCAAACTGCCCTGCATCACCAGAGTCAGAGCTTGGGATACAAGGAAAGAAGCAAAGTTTTGGACCCACTTCCAAACAATGTATGTATCATCTACCCCCATTCAGAGAGTTCGCTAAAACTATCAGATCAGAAAGATCATATATGAATTGAGGCTTTGAGCAACTTAGTCTAGTGGGAGGTTTCCCTGCCCATAGCAGGGAGGTTGGAACTAAATGATCTTTAAGGTCCCTTCCAACCTAAACCATTCTATGATTTTATATTTTGGAATCTCTTTGTACAAGTCTAAATGACCATATACTTTGCAAAAATGTAGTCTTTCGGATCACAGCAACTTTTAGAGAAACTCCAAGTGCCTTGTACTTTAATGCTGTCCTATTCTAACTAGTTGTGCCTTATCCATCACTAGACAGAGTTACCAGTCATCTGCTTTTGATAATGCCAGTCCAGATTTCCAGTCAGGTATCCCACTAAAAATGAGGCTTTCTCACCTTACAAAGTGCAAGGTGAATGGTTCCTTTTCAGAAATACCTACAGGGCCCAGGGGATGAGACTAGTGTGATACAGGCTTGATTCAGACAAATCTGACAAGTCTAATTCCCCAGACATATCAAAGAGCTGGGAGGCAGACAGCAGTAAACAGGCACAGGATTATAACTGGGAACGACAAAAGGCAAGTGCCAGATTTTTTCTATACATGGTGTTTGTTCATTTTTACTGTTCTTGCAATAAAATTTGTGTCTGCTGTTTTTGGAAGAAAATATTGAGTGCTCATATGCCATTGAAAGGATTACAAAGGTGGGAGGGAAAAGTGTTGCCAAAAGAAAAATGTAAAATGTGGGCACACGTTGACAAAATTTTCCATGGAAAATATAATAATGCAGCTGAGGAAAACTCTACTTTCCAGGGTAGCTGGTACAAAAATAAGTAACATTTGATACCACAGTCATCATTCCTATGTTATCAAAACCACTGGAAGGTGGGATCAAATAGGGCAGAAACAGTCCCCTTTAAGATAGCAAAGAAATTGAGAGTAACAAAGAAAAATGAGGAAGTCAGTGTTTCCTTTTAACCTACATTTGCTGTTTACTTTTATTTTACCTTTTCATTTTGTTTTCATGTTTTATTTTTAACTCACTATGTTTACTCATTTCTAAGAGGATTCAAATATATTAATTTATCTTAAATCCTAACATTAGTAAGAAGTTAATCTCTGAATTTGTGTGTAGACTTACCTTTTGGGGTGGGATGGGAGCAAGATTTAATTAATATTAAGTGTCTATTGTCAGGGTTCAGATGAGCTTTAATTAATTTCTACTCATGGAATTGTTACATTCTTTGTAATAATCGTGGGAAATATTATTACTGTATTTACTGAAACATTTGTAACATGTTTGAGGAAAAAAAATCTCTTAGGTTTCAGCTGAAGAGCCTATTCCTTGATACACAAAAATAGCTATGCTCGAGTGACCTAGCTAATGATGAATTCAAGGGAAAATTCTCCATCTCCCCAAACATAGCTGCTAAACAAATATGTGCCTACAGGCTTTTCATCACACCTCCCTTGAAAATGGAACAAATGGTTATGTAGCTGAATAGAACTGCTTCATTGCTCTGCTGCTCTTATCCAAGATATTGCCTCTATCCTTGAGCAGACACTGAAAATCTTTGAAAACCCTCAGGGACAAACAGCAGCTTTTAATGGGTGAATTTCTTTACCTTTTGTTGCACTTTTCTTCTGTGTATATTATAAAGTAGCTTGCAACATATAAGCATAACAAGTACCATGTTTTGATTATGGGTGTCTACCAGAAATGTTGACATTTGGGCTGTTTTGTTGTCAAGCAATGACAAATATGATTTTGAACAATAAGTTCTCTTGCAAGGCTAGGATGTCTAAACAATATTTGAGTAGCTGCTTCCATTGAATTACACTACCATTAATCATCTCCACTAATTCAATAAAGACACTGTCAATACGATAAAACATTTTTTCTATTGAATTGAGGGTGGTTGGTTACTAATAGGATATGACTGTATTAGGGGAATGTTTAAAGTAACAAGATAGATTAACAAGGAAACATTTAATAAGGATTTCGTGTAATTTTTAAGTCTTTCCAGACCCTGGGAGGAAGGAATGGAAATATGTATTATGAAAAGAGCCACTGCATTAACCTGCTGAATGTCATCACTTTACTACTTTCCTTGACAGTTTCTTTAAAGGTGTCAGTATTTCATAACAGTCAAAGAACTCAAGGGACCTATAGTCCTTCCTCAGTCAGGTGAATAAACTAAAACATATGACTGGCCCTTTCTTGATATTTCTGTTTTGTCATTTATAAAATGTGAATAATTATACTGGCACCTTCTGTTCAGTGCTTGAAGATTTCTTGATAGAAACAGTGAACAGGAGCCCTGCATTATTCATAAACAGCAAGGTTCTATCTCCCTGGGAGTAAAGGTACTTAAACCCCACCCCAAATAATGATTGCTTCTGTAGCCTCAGACAACTTGCTTATGGCCTTTCAGAAGTCACACTTACACTTTCCATTGGTTTTGGGAGCTAATGTAATATCTGAGTAGCAGCAGTTCTGCAGTTCAGTCTGGTCATCTTAAGCAGAGCCGTAAGCTCAGTTTCTTCAACTGTAAAGTAGCTGAATGAATACTTATATCTGTCCAGGCTGACTTAACAATTAATGACTTAATGACCAGAAATCAATTTCAGTATGAGAAAGGCTTAAAAATAATAAAGCCAACTGTTTTTTAAAAGGCAAAATGATAACTTCCTGAGAATGTTTGAACAGTATGAAGTAACATAGCTATTATAGCATGAAAAGCAGAGTAATATAGTTAATTGCCCATGGAAGAGCTTTACTTTTCTTTTGTGCCTACACATGCACAGTGTATCAGTCAAGTCAATGAAGAGGTGCTAGAAGTACAACAACTCTAGCTATAAAACACTGACCATGCGTTTAGCAGTTGACATGCACTAATACTAGTCATGATGAAGCAAATAAGGTCTCTCCAGCATTACATCTTGAGAAAAATCCTCATCCTTGCAAGTGGTTCTCTTTACCTGAGCTTGATCTCAGTTTTGCTCTGTGTAGTGAAGGTCCTGGTTTAATGCGGCATGAAGTTTATAGTGGTGCTAAATTGAATTGCCTTTTTATTGGAGAGGGATTAAAACATACATAATTTTGCAATGTGACTCAAATATTCTATCTGCCTTTGGCTTCAACCTGGCTATGGCATCCAAAGCCTGTCATATTGTAATGATATACGATATACCTATGAAACATATATACGAAGCAGGTAATTTTCTTCAAATGAATTTATTTATATACATATAAACATTTACGTATGTTTGATACATAAATGCGCAAAAAAATAATAAATTATTTTACATTTTTTCACTTATCATCCATCCTTAAAGGGTGGAATTTTTGAGATGAATATGTGCTAGTCCTTTAATGAAAAGCAATCTGTTTGTTAATATCTGTATTAATACCTAAAGAAAAAAAAAAAAAAAAGAAAATATCAGCAAGGCAGCACCACAAATCGTATTCTTTAAATGGACCATACTACTGAGTTTACATTCCATGTCTCCAATGGGGAATATTTATCTCAACAGAGTTAGAAGGGAAGAAAGGATTTTTTTGACTCCTTTTTGTTTACACAGAACATCAGAGGAAAGGTATAAAGTTTGTATAATATCACAGAGCTGTATTGGGAATTGATTTACTTTATTACTGCAGGTTGTCTGAAATACCATAAAGCAAAGTTTATTGCAAGAAATATCAAATCTGAATGGTGTTTTAACCTAATGAGAAGTAGGATGTTAAAGAAGGAAACAGCACTGATTGTAATATGTCATATGTCATAGAACATTATTCTTATACAGAAGACAAGTTTTGGAAGCTTAGTATAATTTAAAAAGCAAAAGATGTGAGGTAATTAGGAAAATTATATTACATTTTGTGGCCTCTATTGTATTAATGTCCTGTAAAAATATTAATTGTTCTACAAGATTAACACTGATGATTTATAGTTCTTTTAGAAGACTGCCTTTCTGCTACCACAAACTCTTTGGGTTTTCATGGGAGATAATATCTTGGGTCTTTATTGGCTAAATAAATAAACAAATAAATAAATAAATAAGAGGTAAGTGGACAGGGCATTAAAGACGGCAAAAATATAAAAGCAGAAAGAGAAAATGTAGCATAGTGTCTCTGTAGTAATCTGAATTCTGCTTTAAAATCCATGTTTCGATACGGCCAATAACTGCTATCAAAGATACACTTTTTAAAAATTCCTCCCACTAAACAGTTCTAAAAATAGCCAGAGAAGAATTAAAGTCTTTCTTATCAATGCAATCCACTTTTTTTTTTTTCCTTTCTTAACATATAGGCTTTTTTTTTTTTCTTTCCCTCAGTATGAAGCATTTTTACACTCCTGATGGGTCATAAAATAGAATCATAGAATAGTTCAGGTTGGAAGGGACCTTTAAAGGTCATCTAGTCCAACCACCCCACAATGAGCAGGATCTTCAACTAGATCAGGTTGCTCAAAGCCCTGTCCAACCTGACCTTGAATTTTTCCAGGGATGGGGCATCTACCACCTCTTTGGTCAACCTGGGCCAGTGTTTCAACACCCACGGTGAAAAAAAATTCCTTTTGTAGCTAGTCTAGACCTTCCCTCATTTAGTTTACAGCCATTACCCCCTGTTGTATCATATCAGGCCTGCTAAAATTTTTGGTATAAATTCTCTCAGGCATTATTCCCATTGGTAAAATCACCAGGGAACAATACGCTTGAAAGTTCGTGTTAAATATTTTTTGTGTTACACTAACACTCAATGATTTGTGTTTTTATTAAATGAATGTCAAGGGAAGAGCAGTATTAAAGCAATGTATTTATCCTTGAACCTTCCATGAAAATAACAGTGTTAAAGAATTCATGTGTGTGCACTACCAGCAAGGTACAAGCTTCGTTCCACGTGCTTTGCAAATGATGACATGACGCTTTGCAAAAGCGTCTTAGCAAAGCACTTCCCTTCACAGCACTGAAGTATGAAGATCTGCAAGATTTTTGTGAACTACTAATAATCACCTGCTTCTTGACGTGCTTCTCAAGGCTTAACACCACTACTTCTCTTCTGGTGCTTGTTCACCACTCCGCCACTTTTATCTTAGAAGAATTTGCCAATTAAAACTGGACGGCTGTAAAATGTGTTCAAGGAAAGAATACTCATTGCAATCTTTCTTTCTAAAAATTAAATAACCAGGAGACCTCTGTCGAAAATGAGAAAAAGAGAACAGTACTTAAATGCGTACGTTCCTCTGTTTAGTGCCACTTTGAGAGCTTTAAAAAGTCTTGATAACACTTAAAGGCAGAATGATCCTGAGAGTGTTTTACAACACAACTGATATTTAATTAGCCTCAAATCTGTGCTAGAAAGGCGTATTTATATACCCAGAGCACTACTCTATCCAAGAGTATGCATATTAGTGTTTATATCACCATTTCGTCTCTCAGTGGTACGTATTATGGAGTGCTGTGTTTGGGGCAGGGGGAAAGCAATCAGCTGGAAAGGACCCTGGTGAGAACACAGTGCAAAAATATCATTCAAGGACAGCTACTGAAAACGTTAAAATGACATTCACTATTGCTGCTGTTTGAAATATGGTTGTTAAGATTTTAACATTCATATTGTATGCACATGTCAACATCTGTGTATAGCTATGCTCAAACTGTTGATGCCTTAAGTATGTCTATTTTCATGACAGCGAGATGCAAGTGCCAGAACAGTGGGAGTGTGTATTACCTGCATGCCTCACATATTCGCACAGTAACATCTTGAGAAGAACAAAGGGCCAGCTGTAATCAATCAAACTCCGCTTCCAAAATATGAAGGATTTTTAGTATTTAAAGAAACCCCAACACAGCAACAGTGAAATACCCTCTTTTTTGCACTCCAGTTTTTCAGATTAAGAATCAGGAATGTGAGCTATTTTAGTTGCTTGATATTGGTACTGGGAAGAATAGACTAGTGAGTTACATACCTGACTTGTATCACTGCGTCTGGGATTTAAAGTAGCTGCATAGTCAGTTCACAGGAAGATACAGGCATCCTTTCACACCTGAGGACAGATTACCCATATGTAATTTCCATGCAAATTGTTGATTTGTACTGTGTGAATTTGGTTCAGTAAAGTGGATTTAATTACTACTAGGATCCCTACATTTTTCTGTGGCCTTGATGGTCATTTTATGTGACAGCAAAATATATGAAGGATTCTAGCAAGAAGAAAGAGGAAATATTTGAGGTGTGGAATTTCATTCTAGAATGGCATTATGACAATTAATAGAAACCAAACCAATTCATTTCTACAAAGACGTGCAATATAGTTGTGGGCAATAATTGAACATTAGTTCAGAATTAAACATGAGTGGATTCCCTGCATGAATATTTCTATCCTCCAACAAACTAAGTGAATTGGGCATTTTTGCACCATTAATTCTGTTGACTGTTGTCATATTTCTGAGTGTGTGACAAGACAAGACATAAAAAAAAAATATTTTTTTTTTTTACTGGCAAAATTATCTGTTTTTCTTTAGATTCTAGAAGCTACTGAGCTTCTAGAAACATGCTGTAAAATAAAGAAAATTAATATTAATTTAGATCAAAATAATACATGGAAGCATTTTTCTCTAGTGCTCTGTTCTTCCAATCCAAAATGTTTAACAAAGATTTTTTTTTTCCTTTAAACCTTAGATTTAATTGGGGGGAGGGGAGGGAAGGCGTTTGTCCTGTGCAAAATTATTCCTCCAGAATACATGGTGACTACTTTCAGCTGAGTAACAGACTTTGCTTTCCATGTTAAATAACCGAGGAATATTTATTACCTCAAGCAAGGAGTTAATATATGATCTTAATTATAAAGTGCTCTTTGACAAAACCTGTCAAGCTCTCAATAAATGGGTGCAACTCCCAATGTCTCTGATTAGCAAAGTAAATATAATTAAAATTACTATAGTCCCTAAATTTAATTATCTATTCATAAACATTCCTTTACATCTTCCATCATTTTTTAAAAAACTTAGCATATTTATTCAGAGTTGCTCTGCCTATATAAAAAAACAGAATAGGCATAAAAACATTGACTTTACTTCTTAAAAAGTAAACTAGTTTCATCAGACTTTTACTATACTGAATTCAAGGCTCAATAAAAAATATATATAGACAGAATTCAATAAAGCTCCAGTTAGAGCTATAATTGTGGAAAGAGTGGCAGCTAATATGAAGCACTGCTGCAGAAATTATTCACCTGTTTCATTTATCCCCAAAATTTCCCGACAGATTTTTGGCCTTTGCTTATAACACCGATGGAGAACAAACAAAAAATCTCATGCAATTGCTACAACTGCAAAAGAAAGCTTCCAATTATGAACTAATGCAATATGATTAAGTAGGCAGGGTTTGGTGTACTTTGTGGGAAAAGGGAAATGCCTGATTCTTTTCAAAGATATGACAAAAAACCCCTATAGTGATGTTTCACAAATGTCCTCTTCAGAAGAAATATCACATTTGATACTTTCCATTGATCAGAGCTGTGCCTTGGGGTCACAATCTAGCTTTCACTCCCTAGCTCTCTGTGACTCAAGGCTTGGTGAAACTATTTGCATGGTTGCAGTTAATGTTCCTGGCCCCCAACCCTCCCAAGAATGATTAATTTCTGTGGATGCATCTGTAGTGTACACACTGAACTTGAGACATAGATATTAAAGAAGTTGCCAGTGATAAAAATAGCAAAGTACAGAGATTTTGAAATTCATATGCTATGCAAGTGTCAAATAATCTTAGTCATATTGTTAGAGGGACAGGATAGAAAACCAGGAGCAACATATTTTTGTAAAATAAGTTAAAAGAATACAAGTGATAAGCACTGGGCTACCTGGCACATCTCTTCCTGTCTGCGTTCTGTGTGAGTCTGTTCAGCTCATCAGCTTTCCTGCCCCCTGAACTGACAGATAAAAATATCAAGCTTTTCCTGACAATCTCTTCCAAGGAGAGGTATATTTTCTGAGGCAAAAATTTCCTACTAGACTTCTCTTTACTGTACTTGACACCTCTTCTGAATTTAACCTTGTGGATGAGACCCACTTAAGGCTTTTTTGAAGCCAGTCTGCAAGATGTTTATATTGCTCTGTTCCTCAGGCTTCTGAGTGAAAGTTCCCTTAGTAGTCTTCTTTGCACCATACCTTACAGCAGCAGCAAATTGCATACAGCATCCTTTCTCTCCATCTGTGAACATGTTACTCTGACTATACAGATATTTGATTTTTTAAGAATCCTTCTCTGAAAGTATATTTCAGGCGGCAGCAGGCATTTTGCTGTTGTAGAACTATTCAGCATGTAAATGCTATTAGGATGTCTGATCTAGCAGTGTGAAGACACTTTCTTCAGATCTGAGAGATACTGGTTCAAATCTTTCTTTTGCAGTATGCATAGCATGCTGGCCTTTGACCTGATACCTCAGCTTGATAGGGCTCAGATGAGAATTTCAATGTTCAGCACCTAAATCCAATTTAGTTATCAACCAGTGAATAAAATTACCTCAGTGCCTGATGCCGTTTTCCAGACTAAACCTGGAATCATCTGTATTTGGAGATGTTGAACAGTTATGACCCTTAAGCCTTGGTGGGGCCAAAACACAGGCGTTCCTCCACATCTTCCAAGCAAGAGAAGAACTAGTGCCCATCCTTAAGGCACTCTTAATTGAGTTGACACCACAAATTTTAATGGGTCAATACCCACATTTTATGCAATTCCTCAATATTGCACACCCAAGACACTAAAGCCCTATGATGAATCTCTTACTCTTCTCCAGCTTTCAAGATAATACGGATTTCATTGGTTTCCAGGATGTAAGGGATATGTGCTGTGAACAGTGAATACCATCGTACATAAATGCTTTAATGGGGGATCAGTGCCTAGTATCTCATTGTGCTTTAGCTCCTTAACAGCAAAATGGTGAAGCAGAATTTTGTTAACTTATGAGTATGGTGAGCCTTTGAGATGTGCAGATGTTCAGGTAATGCTAATATAATCCACCTAGAAAACCTAACTCATTGGCTTGAATATTTCTGTTACTAATGGATGAGTCTATAATGCCTTTGTTTTCAGATACATTTTAGCATTTAGAAGAAAGACTATTGATGTGGAGATAGATTGGTGGCATTCTCGGTATTATGTCCCTGAACTTTGAGGTGCTTGCAAAAACACAGTTATTTTACTTGCATTTTCCTGGTTTTATGTCATTCCATTAAGTACTTCTATCTAAAAAAGGCACTTCCAGGAATTTCATTAAGGTATTGGGAAGCCTGGTGTACTGGAGCTGAACTTTATTCCCAGAACTATCAGCAATCTGTCAGTGGCAAGGTTTCCTGGAATGATATCAAAAACTCTGCCTATAATGGCCAAGGGAATGGTGTTAGTCCCTCTCCAGCAAATTGTATTTAAGTGTAGTTAACTGGGAAAGTGACAACAATTGTTTAGAAACCCCACAGGCATTACTAAACCTTGGACAGCTAGACAGATCCTAGAGGTTGTAACTGCTGAATACTAAGGCTTTCTGGTACACCTACAAACCTAGATAGAGGTGGAATTTGAGTACAGGGAAGGGTAAAATGAGAATGAAGGTAAAGCTGCATCTGTCTTTGCAGTTAGTTGAGAAAAAATTGAAATATATTTTTTTCCAAATATTCATTAAGCATGAATTGATGGTAAATGGAACAAGTAAGAAACTCAGATTTCTTGGTTTGTATCCTTTTTTGTTGCAAACTGGAATGAACAGATCAAAGGTAAATCTTTTTTTTTTATGGAATGAATTTTGCAACAAAATAGATCTGTTCAGAAACATGAAAGATATGATTCTGGAGAATAAAGGAACACATTCGGATAAAAAATGAATATGAAATAATAAATCTGAAGCAAAATATTTTTAAATTAATGAAATAAAATGTTTTTACACTGGTAATATGAAAGAAAAAGTCAAAAGACTTCCCTTTGACACTGATTTTGTGATCAATATGACCCAGTCCTGCAAAACATTTTTGACTACAAGAAAACAGCATTTTCTGCAGGAAATTTTGCTCCTCTTTTTTAGCCACCTCTGGCTCAAAAAAACCTCCATTTTCTGTAAATAATGTGAAAAATACTCTCTTTAGCTAATTAATTCCTGGAAAAAATACTGTCTATGTATGTTAAGCCCTAAACTCAGTCAACCTTGAGAATGCTAGGGAAGCTTCTTCACAAGAGCAATAATCAAGAATATGCAAGGGGATGATGTGGGACGCAAAAAAGTAGATGCAAATTCCAGTAGCTATAGAGACGTTCATTTCTCTATCTTATTCTCAGCTCTTTGACATATTTGTTCTAGTTGGCAATAAACCGTCAAAGGAGGGATTTTCCTCCAAGTGATATTCTTCACCATTATCTATAGATCCACATTTCTATTATTCAGGTCAGGATGACCTGAATGTCTCTCTACACTGTCTACTCTACTCAGAACATTCTTTAATTAGCACATTGTGGTTATGATAACAGAATAAAGAGTAAAATAAAAATAATAGTTTTCGTTTTTTTCCTTTATGTTACAGTAAATGGTCATTGTCTGGGAGATCATTGTCCCTAAACATTTACAATTATACTGTCGTCTATGCCAAGTAGAACACAATCTGAAGAATAAGAGATCTCTCACCTCTGTGATGGCCTTTGTTTTTCATAATGTAATTAAAGAGATGCATGCCAAAATAAGTATGATGAGCAATCAGTCCACTAATTCTACTAGTTGCATTTCTTTTCAATCTTTCACAGCACAAATTCATTTTTGGATGTAGGTTCTTTACACCTTCTTTAACTGCTGAGACGACTCTCACACAGTGGAGTATAACCATGCAGAATAAACACAATCTGTATACTGGTTAGTTTTCTTCAATTTGTTTCCCTTAAAATTTCCAAAATAAGTGACATTTTTAATGTTAAATAAACCCTCTGATTCCCAGTTTTCTGTGGCTGGTGACAGTCTGTAGGATTGAAATATTACCCACATTAGAGGAAGATCAAGTTAAGATTCACTTAAGCAAGCATACACAGGTCCATGGGACCAGATAAGATGAATCCAAGGGTGCTGAGGGGGTTGGTTAATATAGTTGTGAGTCTACTCTTTAGCATTTTCAAAAGTATATGATGACTGGAATAGGTTTCTGATGGGTAGAAAAAGGTAGACTTCAAGCTTATCCTGAAGAAAGGAAAGCAGGTAATAGCCAGTCTACCTTCAGTCTCTAGGAATGTTAAGAAGCAAATCTTCCAGAGAGTGTGGCCAGGCACACAGGAGGAGGTAGGTGAAGGAAGACATAACTGGGAACAGCCAGCAAGACCAAGGGTAACTCATACCTGACCAACCTGATTGCCTTCTATGAGGAGGTGACTAGTTCTATGGATGAGTGGAGAGCAATGAATGGGATTTACCTTGAATTTAGCACAATTTTTGCTGCAGTATCCCATAGTATCTGTACAGTCAAATTGGAGAGACGTGGTTGGATAACTGGTCTACATCATCACAGAATCTCTGGTTTTATGAGAGACCTCTTGAGATGTTCTAGTCCAACCTCCTTACTCAAGGAGGGCCAGTTGTCAAGGCAACATGTCAAGTGGGTTTTTAATGTCTCCATGGATGGACACATGGAGACAACTTCTTTGGGTGATCTATTCCAGTGTTTGACCACTTTCACATTAAAAAAGTGTTTTATTCAGATGAACCTTGATGTGTTTCGACTCGTGAATGAAGGCCCTTGATGGCAAAGCTCTGCATAATACAACCCAACATGTAAGTGGTCCTTTTTGCTAAGGGCATGTAGCTAACTCATGGTCAGGTGTCATCCACCAGGTCCTTCTCTGCAGAGTTGTTTTCCAGCTGGGTGTACCCCAGCATATACTGGTGCATGGGGTTATTCCTCCCCAGGTGCAGGACTTCTCCTTGTTGAACTTCATGAAGTTCCTGTCAGTCCGTTTCTCCAGCCTGTCAAGGTCTTTTGGTGGCAATGCAACACTCTGGCATATCAGCCACTCCTTCCAGTTTTGTATTATCAGCAAACTTGCTGGGGGACACCCATCATCCAGGTCATTAATGAAGATGCTGAACAGGATTGGACCCACTATTGGCCCCTGGGTTACATCACTTGTTACTGGCTTCCAACTAGTCTTTGTGCCACTGATCATGATACTTTGGGTCTGGCCATTTTGCTAGGTTTCAATTCACCTCACTGTCTGTCCATCCATGCCATACAGCAACAGCTTGTCTTACGGCAAACATTGTGAGAAGTCTTACTAAGTCCAGGTAGACAATATCAACTGCACTCCCCTCATCTACCAGGCCAGCCATTTAATCATAGTAATTGGTCAAGCATGAATTCCTGTTGGTGAATCTATGCTAACTACTTCTGATGATTTTCTCTTCTTTCATGTCCCTGGAAATGATTTCCAGGATCAGCTGCTTCATCATCTTACCAGGGATCAAGGTGAGGCTGATTGTCCTGTCCTCCTGCATCCACCTGATCCCTGGGTCCTCCTTCTTGCCCTTCTTGAAGACAGAAGTGACATTTCCTTTCCTCCAGTTTTCAGTTGCTTCTTCTAGCCACCATGATCAATCAAAGATTATAGAGCGGCATCATAATGAGATCAGCCAGCAATCTTAAGACTCACATGTGCTTCCCATCAGGGCCCATGGACTCATGCATATCCAGCCTGCTAAGTCCCTGACCTAATTGTCTTCTACCAAGTGTATATCTTCCTTGCTCCAGACTTCTCCCATGGTCTCTGGGACCTGGGATCCCTGAAGTCTGGTCTTGCTAGTAAAAACTGAGTCAAAGAAGGAATTCAGTACCACAGCCTTTTCTGTGTCCTATGTATCCATGTCCCCTGTCTCAGCAGTGTGCCCACATTTTCACAAGCCTTTCTTTTGTTAACTATGTACTTATAGAAGCCAGTCTTGTCTTCGCCAGATCAATTTCTGTCTTTTGTCAGATTCAGTTCCAATTGGGCTTTACTTTTTCTAACCTCATCCCTGGATGCTCTGCATTTGTCCCAAGTTACATGTCCTTGCTTCCATCCTCTGTATATTTCCTTTTTGTCCCTGAGTCTAGCCAGGAATTCTTTGTTCATCCATGCAAGCCTCCTGGCACTTTTATCTGACTCATTGGAATGGATAGCTCTTGAGCTTAGAGGAGATGATCCTTGAATAACAGCCAGCTTCTTGGGCCCATCTTCCATCCAAGGTCTTATGTCAAAGATCTCTTCTCAGCAGATTTTTGAAGAGTCTAAAGTCCGCACTCTCCTGAAGACCAAGGTTGTGAGCTTTCTTTTTCCACTTCTTTCTTGTTTCAGGTTCCTGAACTCCACCATCTCATGGTCACTGCAGCAGAGGATGCCTTTGAGCTTCACATCCCCACTGAGTCCCTCCTTGTTGCTGAGTATGACATCCAGCAGAGCACTTCTCTTTGTCAGCTTCTCTGTCACTTAGAGGAGGAAGTTGTCATCAATGCATTCCAGTAACCTCCTGGATTGTTTATGTCTTGCTACATTATCCTTCTAGCAGATTCTGGAGTATTTAAAGTCCTCCATGAGGACCAGGGCCCGGGAACATAAGGCTATTCCTATTTGGCTGTTGAAAACTCCATCCGTTTTTTCTTCTTGGTCAGCTGACCTGTATCAGACACTCACTACAATGTCATTCTTACCTGCCTTCTCTTTAATCCTTATCCATAAGCTCTCAGCTGGCTTATTTCCATCCCCAGGCAGAAGATCTGATTCTATGAGCCTACATTTCTACATATTGTAGTTGACAAAAAGTTCCTTTTCAACTTTGAGCTATGCAACTCTTTCTCTTTGGCTCACGCTGATGTATCATGAGGAGCTCATTTCCATTCTCTTTCTGCTCTACTTGTCGAAGCTTTGCCAATTTTGTTTCTAAGTCCTTCTTGCTCCTGTGGTTAATACAGTTGATTTATTTTTGTCATCTGGCTTCATCTCAGAGCTTAACTATTACAAATGCATTCTTGACATTGATATAACCTACTAGTCAATAGAAGACAGAAGTGCTGCAGGGACTCAGGGCCTCAGGTAGGTCACCTGCATATGTGTGTGTGACCATTACATGCAGCCCACTAGGGTTTGACAAATAGATGATCTTCTAATATTTTGATAATGATGACTGATTTCCATATGAACCTTGGGATTCTTATGTGCGTTCAGAATCCAGAGAAGTTTCAGGTAAAAATATTCATAAAATAAAGAGAAGCTGTCAGATTAATAGTTCTGGAATTCTTATTCTCTCTCAGAGAGGCATAAAGGAAGAATTTCAGGCCCAGCTAGTTATATTTCATTCAAAAAACCTCCGACTGATTACTTGAAATACATATATATTGGTTCATTCCAGTTTAATCCTTTATTGTTAGATTTTTGTTGGGAGACAACAATCGTTTAAATACTCTCATGTCTAGATTGCTGGACTGGCAAAACAAATGCTCAAAATGGTCAGTCTGTCTGGTGCCTCAGCGGCAAAATAATCTGAATCCACAATAATTTTAAATTATAGTTCCAGTCAGACATCTTTCTGTTTCTGTTCTCAAGTGGGAGTCCACTTTATACAGAATTATTGAACTACAGAACATGATTTTTTTTTTTTTTTCAGGTTGCCAACACTTAAATAACAATTGTGCTGAAAATAGTAGACCATTTAGTTTCCATGACAAAGAATCTTATCACATGGTAGAATGAATCATGTCTGTGAGTCTGTTTGCATGTGTGTATGTTTGTACAAAATCCAGAGCCAGGACTCAACTGTATCAGAGGGAGAAGAAAAATGAGGAAAGTATAAAATAATTATTAAAATAGAAAAAAAAAGTAATGAGAAATAGTTTAAATTCCTTCAGTCTTAAAGGTTAAATTGTGTTGCTGCTACACTGATGCTACTGTACCACATTTTTAAGTTCATGCAATATTCATCAGTCATTTACTGCTCAGCCTCTTGGCTTGTGCCACTAGTTGCTAAGCTTGTATCTTCCTTACACAAAGAATTGGTTTATTTTCCCAAAAACAGGGTTGATGCAGAATTTTTAATATTATACTGTTTTTCTACATGTGACAATGTTCTCAGACATCTCTTGTGAGCGGTACAATGTGTTTGACCACTTGGGCTTAGCATGTGTTACCAGTTACAAGAGGGCAAGCATGGCAGGAGCTTGCAGCCATTGATTTCCCCGAACCAGCAATAGATAGACTTCATTTCTGACAGCATCCAATAATATGCATTGCTTTTAGCTTGTACTTTTTACAAAGTAGAATATTTTTAAAGAATGCCTTTGAGTTTAAGCAGACTCTGAGAATAAAGGTTCTGATTCAGCATGATGTTTTCCTGACTTCTGAAATTTAGGCACGTATTTGAGAACTGTGCTGAAGCAAAGTGTGTTATGTTAATTTCATTTCATTAGAGTTGTAGTACTGCAAAAGAGGAATAAAGCAACAACAAATTAAGCTCTAAATGACAAACACATGCCTGTGTAATAGGAAAGGAGAAAACGTGGGTTTTTTATGATTGCAAGTAATTGGCAATATGATTTTAATATGATTACAAGTAATTTAATGCTTTCCAAATTGTGCAATAATAGATGATCATCAGACTAATTAATCTGAAATATTCCAGTTTTTGCAATAAATTTAGATAATGTCAATCCTTAACTGAATGTGTAAGACACTTATTTTACTTGACCTTCATTAGATTTGACAAAGGTGTATCAATCATGGGGTACAAAAAGCATGATGTATTCCAGGTGTCATAATTCTACAGGAATTTCTGAAAGTTTTAACAAAATACCTGTGATAACATTGGCTAAGTATTGTGACAACTCATGATGGATTGTGCCCTGTTGTTCCATCTATTCCTCATGTGAAATATGTGAGATAATGCTGGATATTAACCTGTTCATAAATGCTTAAGAAAATCCCTCTACTTGGATTCTATGATAGAAAAGCTTGAGGTAATAGAGGCCCATACAGTAGAGATTCTTGACCTTGTACAGTATATTGACTGGTTTGCTGGAAGGCAATTTGTATTAGTACTATTGCTATTGCTATTGCTATTGCTGTTGCTGGTTTGATGAATAAATTAATAACAATATTAATATGTTAATAATAGTATATTAGAAACAAATAGTCTAATTTTATTAATTTAGTAATTGTAACTTCTGTTGTTCTTACATTTTCATAATATAACAAGTCTGTTTCAATGGTTTAAGCCATCTGCTTGTTGAAGCTGTTATTTTTATACCCTATTAATTTTTTTCTTTTTATTGTTTGTGTTCTAAAACATTCCTGATGAGAAAATCATATTCATTCATCTGTTTCTTTCTCATTATTATTAGCAGTTATCACATACCTCTGATGCAGTAATATGTAAAATATGCCAGGCTACTTCAAAGCGTAAAGTTAGTACAGAACATTAAAGTTAGCTAGAACTCATATTCGGTCGGAAGGGCATAAAACCAAAAAAGACAGAGATGTAGGAAGGGGAAATGATGACAGGAATTACTTTACCCCTGTAAAATAATAAAGCATACAATGAGATCAAAGTAATAGGAGATACCAGTAGGTAAATACATTTTTTGTAACCCTCTTTGGTTGCTTGACTAAGTTTCTTTTTATTTTAATGTTAGAATATGCTATAATATTCATTATCCTGTTTATGCCCATAGATAGCATCCATAGCAGGATAAATCTGTTACACTTATCCATAGTCCCTTTCTACAGTAACTAACTAAAATACATTCTTTTTAAAAGTAAGTAAAATAACTAACTAAAATACATTCTTTTAAAAAGTAAGTTAAATAGGTGAACAACAGTTTTCAAAGTCAAATGTGAATTAAGGAACCACTATGGGAATGTCTGAGATCCGGGGAGATTTTGCAAAATTGGAGAAGAAAAGCAGACTAAATTTTCTTGTTTTCTATTACTTCAGTGACTTCAGCCCTGAAACCAGGACACGTATTGAAGTGGATGGTTTTGTTATCTTTTCTTAGCTTTATGGAATAAAAGAGCATTTAAGACCAGATATGATTTAGGTATGATCTTGAGTCATCATATGCACTTCATGTGGAGAACAAAGTGTGAGGAGCACTACGGATACCTGAGAAGATACCAAAACTAGAAACAGAGGGAAAAGAAAAAGCAAAAAAGACCATGTAAAGAAAGAAAGGGGAGATAATAAGAAACTTCAGCTCTGTGACCTGAAGATGATGAAAATGGAAAGGAATAATGAACGTGATGTGGTCAGATCAAGTGTTGGGACAGCACTTGGATTATCCAGCAACTCCATTTTGTTTGAGCTGGTGAGTATTGGGAAGATTAGTACGGCAGATATTTTGTTAAGTAAGAGACAAGATAAATGAAACTTTTGTTGTCAAGTCAAGGAGAAAAAGTTCACTCTTAAAAGTATTGTGAAATGAAAAGCAAAAAAACTAGTGATTTAGATATGCACCATGTACAAGAGCTGAAAATGTTTTCTGAGATTGCAGGTCAGTGTTTTCAGAATCTTACAGTTCAATACTATTGGAAAAATAAGGCCTTAGGCTGTATCTATATTTAATATGCCAGAGACATTCCTTAGTTTGTCATAACAAGCATTGAAAGCATCTGTAACACAGACGTCCATATGTGAATGAACCAACCTATTTAATATAGTCAATGGAGTTTGGGGATGATATATCGCTTTCTGAAGCTGACATTTAAAATAGACTTGATGAATCATAAAACACAAAAAAAATATTTTCTCCACCACCTACAAAGAGAACAAAGAGTAGCCATTTGGAATGACTAAGGGATTCATGGATTCAGAGCAGATTTTGAAATTAATCATGCATCTCAGTAAAATGTTGAAATTAATCTAGATATGAGATACTGCTTTTAAAACTGCATTTATTTTTAGTGCATTCAATTAAGGAGAAAACTAAAATAATTTAATTATAAGGCATAAATTTGGTAATATAAACCAAAATCCCTTTGGTAAAAGCATAGATGAAAAGATTTAAATTTACATGAAGAAAGGAAGACTAAAGAATTTTAAAAGTTCCTAAAAGTATAATTTTCTAATTTAAAGAAAAAAAATCTACAAACATCACAATACCCTAACTTTTCTTCCTGCAATAAAAGTATTGCCTTTTATTATTCTTGTAATGTTTCAATAACATTGCATAACTTTAAGAAACAGATAGCTTACTATTTAATATGCTTAACATACCAAGTTTTTGGTTATATGCTACACTTGTCACTACGTTCTTTAATTTAACACAGCTATAAAAAGAAAAGAATGTATCAGAAGAGTATTTTTGGCAGCAGATTTTGAAAAACACATTCTCTTGCAATGCAGTCGTATAACATAACCAAGTATCCCTCTGCTTAGCTGTGATCAAATCACAACTCCCAGAAAAAGAAGCATAACATTAGAAAAGCATAACATTTCAGTGAGCGTTTGAAGAGAATGACACAGGAAATATATTTGCCTCACTTAGAGAATAAACACCCTTGAATGGAGGAATATGTTAAAGTGCTGATTTTGAAGCACTAAGCATCTAGCCTAAGGTATGCTCTAGGGTATGGTTATCCATCTTCTCTCCATTGTCTCTACAAGAACCTACACAGTTAGATAGTGGTAACTAGATGGATATAGTAAGTGAATAAGAAGTAAGTAGTAAAAGTATTCGAGATGAATCTGTCCTGAAATGGTATGATTAAGTGTCTAGGATTATTAACATAATAAATAATCCCACATTACTATAACTATCATGAGATACCAGTTTCTTGTTGCCTAAATTGTTGCCTTGACATGATTTAGACTATGTATCTGCAATTCTAGAATATCTGGTTCTTACGCTTTCTCAGGCTTGTTAGAATTAGAAATGCAAGACACCGAAAATATTCAGCAATTACAAGTGGATTCCATCCAGACTACTGTCTGCAGGAAGACACACACAGTCTGCTGAAATCATGGGTTTACCTGTACCCGGTGGGAGGTTTGATAAGGATTCATCACGGGCTAATATTGGTAAAAGAATCAGAATGAAATGTTCTGTAAATTGGAAGTTTGTATTTCCTCTTTCAAATGCAGGCAATGGCTTCACTCTATACCTGTTTGCTGAACAGATACAAAATAAACCAAAGGAAATATCATGTTAGCTTGCTAACACATCTCTTTGTGAATGTTGAGATGACATATTTTTGTCTGAAATTCACTTGAATGACTAATAAGGATCTACATCTTGCTATGTGTCCCTTATAGTCAAAGGAAGGTTAAAGCATGTCATTTACTGGGCCAGTGAAACCCGACTGCCTGGATCAAGTTGACTCACTTTGTGACACTCACTAGCTCAATGGAATGGGGAAGTAACCTTCTTAGAATAAGAGCTATTCATGAGAGCAATTTTTTTTCTTCCATTCCAGAAAACCAGGCTCATGGCAGAGCTTTTTATCCAAATGTTATTTTATTCACAGGAGTGAGGCTGCCTTGAGTGAAAAAGATGAGACACAGAAAACTTATGTCAAATGCCCTGATACTTGCCTTGCTGCTTTCACTATGTACAATGAATGTTCAAGACATTATTGAGACCCACAGCTGGATTCTATCCTGCAGCCCATCTCTCTTTTAAAATCCAGATTGCGAGGATTTTCTCCACATCTCAAAACTCTGACAAATGATGTGTTCTAAAGCTTAGAGAGACATACTGAAAAACTTAATGTAAAAGATGTTGTATAGCAACTTGTTGTTATGTGTAAAATATGTCTGCATTCTCTGCACTACAGAATTACAGAGCATTGGCTTTTCTTCCAGTGCCAGCAGTGCAAACAAGGAACTGACCTATTAAAGTCATCAGAGTCAAACACGGGAAGAGCTGATGTGACCGGAGAATCATGTCCTTTATCATTTTATACCTCCTTCACAAAAGAAAAAGTATTTTCAGTTTTAATCTAAATTCATTAATGCCCCTGGATTTTGGATGTTGTAGACAGAGTCAGCTAGAGTTTATTAATAATTAGTGATCTTCCAATGGGACACACCTCTTGTATTGTATACATGAAAAAAATACTGTTGTGAGCCCTGATTACGTTTCATTCCCCTCCTATCAACCTAATGGTATTTATTGACATCACTAGTAATGGAACTATTGTTCTCAAAATACCATGTCCTTTTCCATCCTGTGTGCTATTTTCCTATTTATGAAGATGGGTTTTTTTCCTAGCAAATCTTTCCTATTACACTATTAGTGTTCTGTAAACGCCCCATTCTGTCCCTGCTGTTGAGCACCTTCACTTGTAGCTGATGTTAACAATAGCACGCAAGTTCTTCAGCAAAAGCTCTGTGCTTTGCAGGATTGATCCTTTTGTTGTTTCCTTTCATCTTTCTCCTGCCATTTCTTTGCAACTATAGAGCAGAGAAGGGTCAGCTCCTCCTCCAGCTCCTTTTCACTACTCTCTCATTTGCAGAGGACACAAAGTTCTGCAAAAGACAGAAAAACATCTGCATAATGCAGGAGCAATGCTCTCCTATTGCATATGACCCATCACCTCCCTGCCTATAGGTTCTAGTGTAAGGGGGGATCTGACCACCGTATTCTACCATTTTGCAATGTGCTGTAGATGAATGCAGACCAATGCAGTATTGAGAACTTAAGCAGAAAATGGTGTTAGTGTGATTTGTAATGGGAGCTGGGAGGGACCATATATTTTTGAAAGACTCTGTAACAAAACTTTGTCCTTGGCCTTCTGTGATCACAGGCATGTGCTTACATAGCTACTCATTTCTGAGAGATGGACCAGAATGTCTTTCCATGAAATTTTGGAAAATTCACATTGCAGCAAAGATTCTTGATTCTAAATACAGGTTTGATATTATTTATTTTCAAAATAAATAGCCTTATATAACAGGATTTTTGGGGCGGAAAAAAATCCCTCCACTCTGAAAAAACCCAAAACGTTCCAAAATGTGATTAAGGACTAATAAATTGTGTCACAATGTGTAAGACTGGATTTCATGGCTTTCATATTTTGTCTTCAATATATCTCATCTTTTATTTAGGAAATCATAATCATGCCTGAGGTTTTCTTCATTTCTCTGTAGAAAATTTGTCTTTGGTTTATGAAGTGCATGTGCTCCACATATGCAATAAAAATGTGAATTATTTTGTTGTGTACTGAAAAGAGTGAATATTTAATGTTTTCACTGAATTTACAAAATGTTCTCAGTATCTTTATAGAATCACAGAATCATTTAGATTGGAAAAGACCTTTAAGATCACAGTGTCTAACTGTTAACCTAGCACTGCCAAGTCGACTACTAAACCATGTCCCTAAGAGCCACATATACAAATCTTTTAAATACTTCCAGGGATGGTGACTCAACCGCTTCCCTGGGCAGCCTATTCCAATGCTTGACAACCCTTTCGGTGAAGAAGTTTTTCCTAAAATCTGATCTGAACATTCACATGAAATGCCTGGTGTTTTACACTGTTACGGAAACTTTCCATATGAAGGAGTACTAAATGGATGATTATGAGTGTTTTAGTAATCCTGGTTCTGGAAAGTAGATTTGAGGAAGTGTGGTTTCCCAGTATTAGGATACATGTATACGGAATCAGCTGCATACTAATCAGGACTCTTTCAACTAGGGGATGCCAGACTTATGCCATATATCCACAAACTTCACCATATCATTGTGTGCATTGTGCTGTTAAACTAATGGATCAATTTTTAAGTAGAAGGGTGTCAGTGCCAATCCCTCAGTACGTGTTTGAATTGCTTACTAATGTCTTACAAAGGTAAAAAAGAATCCAAGGTTATTTGGTACTTCAGTCTCTTTATTAGATGTTCAGATGCTTGTGTTTGCTCTTACTGGAGAAGTACTTCTTTATATGCAGTAGCTCAAGCTAAACGAGTGGATTGTCAGTGTCAACTGTTTTTCTTTGCTGTGTTAACTACTTTCATGTAGCTAGGCAGCTGAGAGACACCAAAAGTCTATTTTAAAATCTACAGTGATCGCACAGTTACATATTTGCACAATGTTCTGCTGCTCTGCATATTTATCTTTGACCTTCGACAGTTATCAAGTACATAATTCTCCATCTTAAAATGAAACATCCAAGAGATGGAAAGAGGGCTCTGATAAGTATAAGTTACATGCATGACCTAGCTAGAGAGCCAGTGAGGGACATAATGGCCCTTCTTTGTGGAAACGTCCTCATTTTTGATTTGTTTCTGTTAATATTCATCTGAAAATTGTAAAGGTGAAGTCTTGCTGCTTATGGTCAAAGCATAGTACAAGACCATAAATATACTGGTGAATTAAATGTTTCATAAAATCCCTCTCAGCTTTTCATGATATTCTTTCAAAGAATGTGGCTATTCATATTTATTTTTAAATTTCTGTAGGATTATCCACGTGCAGAATAATAATTATACTTTTGTTAAATAGACATAGCAGTGACAGAACTCACAGGCTATTGAAATGAATCTCATCCATTGCCTTCCGTGTTCCCTTTTTATTCTCTTCCCCTGCCTCACACACAGAGAAGTGTTTGGCAGTGCATTTTTAAGAGTCTTCACATGCGAGTTTTCTCAGACCAGAGGAAATCAAGTGTCATTCTTGAGATATCAAAAAAGAGTGTGACAGTTTCTATTGGGCATTCAGGCCTCAGCTTTTTATGACCACCTCAAAAATCAACTGGCAATCGATGCAGGTGATAAATCATAGGTGTAATATACCACCTTGAAGAAATACTGTCTAAGTAATTAAGCAATAGCATTCTTTCCTTGCCCCAGTTTTCTGCAGTGTTAAAATATGCACAGGGCATATATACACAGTGAACTTCCATAATGAAGTCAAATACACAGGTGAAGCGAAATGTGTATACCAAAAAGGCAAACTGAGAATAAAGAATATTTGGTAGTCATTGCTTTTCAGTATGTGAAAATAGCTAAAGAAATAATAAGACAAGTTGCAGGCACAGTCCATGAAAGAAACTGTAGGATGTTGCTGCTGACAAGAGACAGTATAACACAGTGTTTTGGTTTGGTTTGGTTTTTGTTTTGAATGGCAGAGCAATTGCACATGTCCTTAACTTAAAGCGTATGCTTGTCACTATTCAGCAAATGCTTGACTCCATGGTTAAGGTCAAATACATGTGTAGGTCCCTCAAATTCAAAATCACGTAAGTATCAAGGATGGAAGCAAGGACAGGTGGACTGGGTGGAATACAGAGAAACTGTCCGAGTGGCCAGGAATCATATCAGGCAGGCAAAAGCCCTAAGAGAACTGAATCTGGCCAAGGACATCAAAGACAATAAGAAAAAATTCTATAGCTATGTCAGGGAAAAAGGTAGGACTTGGGAGGCTGTGGGCCCTCTCTGGAAAGAAACGGGAGACCTGGCCACCCAGGATATGGATAAGGCTGAGGTACTGAATGACTTTTTTGCCTCAGTCTTCACTGGCAAGGGCTCTAACTGCACTGTCCAAGTCACAGTAGGTAAAACCAGGGGCTCTGAGAATGGAGAACTGCCCACAGTAGGAGAAGATCAGGTTCGAGACCACCTGAACAACCTGAAAGTGCACAAGTCCATGGGACCTGATGAAATTCATCC